>RJVU01053127.1:9003345-9017942 GCA_003731715.1 Anabarilius grahami | reverse complement strand
CACCCACTCAGAAAACCTTAGCAACCATATAGCAACGCCCTGACAAGCACCAACTCACATTTTCTTAATTTGTGGCACATTCTGTAATGTATTTCCCTTTTCACACGTTCATTTTGTGTGGGAATCAACTGTTTGTGACCCTTCTCAGATATGTGTATGTAATGGAGTCTGAAACGAAACTGGTTTTAATTCTGGATTTACTAACATAAACTAAAATACCACCTAATCCCATTTCCTCTCGCTATCGATTCGGCGCGTACATAATTTCAAAGTGCGCTTCAGTAATTGCAAACGAGCATTTACATAAATCTGTCGGCACTGACTAAATGTTTGGTGAATAAACGACACAAGTGCGCACTCATTGATATTCAAGCGCAGACAAACAGAACAAAGGCAGAAGCGGGCAGCAGAGCCAGTGTTTGCGGCCCTCGAGTGCCACTCGGAATCACTGGTTCCCAGGGTTGTCAGGGAGCCCATGCCAAGGCTGCGGGCACGGGGGAAGGAGGGGTGCATGCGAGCACAGGCAGTGCAACAACAATATAAAATCGAGGTGATGTTGAGAAAATATACCACGTCGCCAAGAAAGATCCACCCCACCCCCAAAATGTGCACCAAAACAGGACCAAGTCACACAAAGACAAGTGTATGTGTGCGTTTGGGGGTGGGGAGGGTACTGAAAGGGGGCACTGTTTACTGTCTGGTCTCCCCCAGCACCGCACAGCCTGTCTCACTTCAAACAAAGCTACTGGCAAGGGAGCGGCAGCAGCCCCTGTTTCCAGGGCCACTGGAGTTTCAAAGAAGTGAAAGAGGGCAGCAGTCTGGAGGCTACAGGGCCCAGGCTGGCATACTTGGCTAGCGTCGTGGCCAGGTGGTCTGGGCACATTGGCAAGACACTGGCACGCCGCCCTATGCAGATGGCTCCCGTCGCCGCCTTTTTAGGTGTCGATCTCTCTTTCTCCATCTCCCTTTCTTTCTCTTAATACACGCACACGCAAAGTCGGACATATGCCCTCCCTCAAGGTTCGAAGGACGAAATGCATCTGAAAAAAAAAAAACTCTTGTTGTTTTTTGAATTAATGGTTCAAACCCGTAAAAGAGTCACTGAAAAAGCGAAAAGGAGATGCCAGCTGTGCCAGGCTGCCTTTATGCGTGTGCCCTCCTCCATGCTGGGACACCATCACCATGGCATCCCAAAGTCCCCAGCGTACCCTCTGTTCCGTTCCATAAGCTCGCTCGGCGGAAAAAAGGATGTGGATATCGATTGCAAACAATTACGAGAAAAACTTCAAGTTATACGCTAAAAATGATCTCCAACAAAAAAGAAAAAATGAAATCCCCTGCTGTTGTGTTCCAGGTTTATGGGGGCCCGAAATCAGGTTCTGTGGTTGTGTGAAATGCTCCCAGAACATATGGAGGAGGATTCGCCAAGCCCCGCTTCACAGCTGTCTGCACCCAGCGAAGACGTACCCTCCCTTTCCCTGCTCCATTGATGTACACACACACAAAAGAACTCCAGAAAAACACAAACACACACACACAGACACATATATAAATGCCAATAAAATCATGAAATCATGCATGATCGTAATAAAATGTTTCAGATTAAAACGAGTGGCAACACGATAATGAAAACTGCTTCAAATCTTTAAAATGAATCATTCGGTCAATACATAACAGTGCTCATGTTATTGCAAACGGTTGAAATTAACATTGTAGCAGTGTGTCATCAATCGATCACTTTCATAGTAAGATGTGTTGGAAATACATCAATGAAGAGCAAACATGACAGTTACAAAATGCTCTCCAGACATCTAAAGGACTATTTTGGGTTCAGTACAAGGGAAGCTCAGACACAATGTTGATTATTAAAAAAAATTGCCCGCCTTTTCTATAAAACGCAAAAATGTGGGTTACAGTGAGACATTGGATGTCAGTAGGGCCAATCTGTAATGTTAAAATAATGATAATATACTCACCGTTTCCATAGTAAAGCCAAAACAATATGTGCGTTAACATGATATTAGCTGTCAACTGAGCTTAACTTGTAATGAACTCAAAATACTCCTATATTAAACATTTTAACTTTTTAAGGTTCCACTGAAGTCCTTTAAAGCACCTGAGATCCTCCTCAAGTATTTTTTGCTATATAGGGTGCTTGAGTTGGTTCTTTGGGGATTGAAAACTCTTTAGACCCGATTATGGAATCTTAAAAATCTAAAAAGTTCTGAAAAAATGTATTAATTTATCATCACCTCACAAAAACAAAATGCAATACAGTCTTCCTCCCCTCACCCTCCTTTGGCCCCACGTGCCTAAGGTCTGTACAATATGCTATCATTACCCAATCATTATCTGGTTTTAGCACTGATGGTGGAATTGTGTGCCCCCTTTTAAAGCCTCCTTTTTTATGCTGATGAGCCTCCCGAAACTTCCTCCAGTTCCTGTGGCCTGCGCTTTCACATGCCACCGATAATTAGAGCACCACTGTGAACCGTACGCAGCCACTTTTGACCATACCATCAATAAATGTGGCGAAAGGGGAAAAGTCTGGAGACAAGGAGGGATGAGAGGCCCTTTAAAGGGGTCAAGCAGCTACCTAAAATCCTCACAGTGTGACTCTGGGTGACCCAGACGTCCCCCTCCACCCCTGGTGAGTGAGGGGCAGGTTGGCTCTTTCAGCCACGGCTCAATGTTTGGCCATTATCCTTTTGTGGCGAACCCTTCTCCCTGTCTGAGTCCTACAGGCAGAGTCTTACAGCTTGTAAATGGAGCTAATCTCACAGACGTTCACTGCAATACTCCACCGTGTGAGTCCGTCTGGTCTTCCAGTGTCCTTAAGAGAACGACAAGAAACTGCATGGGAAACTACCTAGATTGTTTCGACTTAGCTATAAATCTGTTGTAAAACAGATGAAAAAGTTAATAATGAGGCTTTCGAATCACGAGTCACAACATGATTCAAAACAGAATTTGTGAAAATTCACAGATTTGTTTGATTCAATCAAAACTGTTCCTTGTGCAGTTCATTTTTGAAAAAGGAAACACCAAAAACCTGAAAAAAAAGTTTAATCAAGTAATTTGGTGAAATTTTAGTATATTTAATGTAAATATGTGTGTTCCAGTGCCTTTCTGTCAGCCTACATGAAATGCTGTTTGAATCTGTTTTTTCAGATACAATTTTTAATGTCTGTTTGAGTTAATAATGACTTTAACATCTTCCCTTTATCATTTTACTCACAAACAAACTTCAGTGATTTACGAACAGCTTGCAAATCATTAAAAAGAACGGGGTCGAAAAACGAATCATCTTTTGAGTGAATCAAAGGACGCTCAAGCAAATAGAATCATTTGGCAGATCGACATTTGTGCTCAGTCTGAATAAAGCACTGACGGATGCTCTTTTGATATCTGACGCATGCTTTATTCTACCATATCTCTCGCATATAATGCTGTACCTCCCGAATGATTCTCCTCTCCATCTTGAGCAGCGTTTATTCCTCTGATCATTCAGTCCACACGAATCTGCTAAATTCCTTCTCTGATCCTCCCCAGGCCCCTCTGTCTCTCTCTCTCATTTCGCTCACACACACATTTCTCTCTAAGGCTTGTATTTGGTATTGTTTCTCACACATCCAAATCATCAGCCACCGTTCAGAAGTTTCTATGCAATAAACAGCGAATAAATAAATAAATAAATAAAAAACACGTTCTGTAAAAAAGTGGAACCACATCAAAAGAGATTTTAATCCTGTCTGGATTCATAGCTGTCCTCTTTACTATTAATAGCGGGTAAGGGGGAAGGAACATTATGGATTGATTGATTTATTGTGTCATGTATTAAGATGCATGTTACTGAGAGGTCCCTCTCGGAAAAAATGACAAACAAAATAAAAAGCAGCTATTTCTGATAACCTATTTTGGAGTGTGTGAAGAAAATTTGGCTTTTGCACCCCAATTAACAGCGTGAATAAAAAAGGCGCACTAAGCTGGCCGTGCAAAAGTTGATCCTCTTTTAGCTTCTTTCGGCATGTCGTTTTTTAATCAAGAATTAAAAACAACACACGCAATTCTGTCTTTAGTCTGTTGCAGAATGCACTGGCTTGAGAGGTGAGCTAAACATGTTTTGATTACAAAACTGTGAACTGAGGCGTCTTCTACTCAGTACCCACAAGCAGCAGCATTAAGGGTTTTAAAGGAATTTAAAAATGTAATTTAATCAAATTAAATGGCATTTTAGCCATATTATATTATTTATATAAATTAAAAAGAAAGTACAAGAGAATAGCATTTACTTGACATTTTTTTTGTAACAATGTAAAATTGTTTACTGTCACTTTTGAAAAATTTAATGCATTCTTTTTTGAATAACAGCAACCCTCTTCACACATCTTGGCAATAAAATCACCACTGGCAAGTACATTTTTTAGTTTACTCACTAGACTGATAGGATGAGGAGACGTCTCCTAAATATCTGAACGCACGCTCTTAACATCAGTCAATCAAGCATTACATTATGATATTATGATAATCAAGCACTATTTAATGATAAAAGTTTTGTAATAAGACCTAAAAATTGTTAATGAATGCATGTATGAATGCACATTTGTCATTTTAACTGAACTGACTGGTGGTGGTGCTTAAGATATTGTTGGTCATTCAGTTTCTGTAAAAAAATAGATAATAGTAATAGATAATAGTAATTATTATTAAAAGATAACACTACTACTACTAATTCTACTACTAATAACAAAATACAATGCACTAAGGATTGATCAGCTGCTGGGTTCATGAATATTAATCACGTTGTCAGCGTTGTCTCAAACTGATTTGCTGAAATCAAAACAGGGACGGTAATAGATGAGGGCCAACCAATGAGATTGCCGTTTGAACATTAGTTCCGCCCACTACTGGAGAAATTGGCATCTCTTCTGCATGTTATAAAAAGCTTAATGATTCCAAATGAACTCCGTTATTTTGACAGGAAAATACAACAGCGAATATCATTTACATGTAGCGCGTTGATTCTGCATGGTATGTAAGACTCTAGTTCTCTCTCTCTCTTTGCGTGTGTGAGAAACACAGCAGTCTGAGCAAAGCAACGGTGAATCGTGCGCCTTCACACTAGAGTTTACGGTACTTCAAATACAGGTATGCTGCGCATCCATTGAGCTGAATTGAAATAGTACAGATCGCTTGATGGAGAGAAAATATATCTATGCTAAACTATCGCCCAGAGTGAAGATTTAGTGGCATATATGTGAGTGTTTTACTCGCATTGTAGAGGGTTGTAACAGTATGAAATACTTTCCAAAAAACAAAATCTTATTGACCCAAAACTTTTGAATGATAGTGTTAGCCATATTAAAACCTGCATCACTTGCTAATCAACTCATTGACCACTTGTAATACTTCATAAACCAAAATGTAAGAACCACTGATCTAAAACCAAAGAAATCAGTTCAGTGTATCCCACATGTCCTATAGTTTGTTCAAACCAATTTCTACACTGAAGATTGAAACAAGCCTCTCCTCCTTTAAGACAGCCAGTTTTGCTTTTACCTGAACCCACAAAGTAGCTCTTATAGTCTACTAGAGCTCCAGTCAGAGCTGCTACAGTAGGTGTTGCTGGTGAAGAGCGCTCTCTTTCTTTCTCTCTCCCTTCCCTGCTGTTTTTGTTTGAAAAGAGTGGTTACGTTCTCCTGATCTGTGCCGTCCTCTCCTGACCGCAGGCCTCACGGAGCACAGCATTTCATAAACACTCGGGGAGCACGTCTAATCCTCCAGCCCGTATTAATCAGGAACGCTCTTTTTCAGAGTCCCTTGTCTGCGTTTCCTTCTGAAAGCCTGAGCTAAATGAATTAAAGAGGAGGGTTTAAGGATCTGCGGTTTGGCTTGAAAAAATGAAATAATCAGAGGGGGAAAAAAAAACATGACAAACCCTCAAACGGCAGAAAGTCTATTTTGGAAAAGCTGAAATACCAAGGTACAACACTTTGGCTTCACCCAAAACCAAAGATAAACATATGCTATCACTGTGATTATATACATGTTTATTTATAAAAAAAAAAAATGCACCCCTCTTGCTGTTATTTGGGGTTGCTGTTACCGAGAAGCGTGTACATGTGTTTCTCATTTACGTGAAGGATTTTAATTCCTTACAGCAGTTTTACAGATCTCTCATTATCCAGCTATGTCGAAAAGGGAAAACGGCAATAGTAAAAGTCAGCAGAAATGAAAAGGAATGCCTAGCAGGCTTGAAGCCCACCGCAAAACTTTCTGCTCGACACTCCTTAATCCCTCATGAATGAGAGCCGTATTCGTAAGACATATGGGAGGTCAAGCTGTGTTTGTCTAGTGGGGTTAACTGATACCGAACAAGTGTGTGTGGATGAGGTTTGGCCCTACAGTATGTGTTGATTATTGCTTACATTGAGGTTTTTATTGCTCAAAGGTTGCTTTTCTATACCTCAAGACAGTTGTACATTGATTTAAGTATCAATTTTGTCTCAGATGTTTCTCCTCAAGTTTTTTAGGAAAAATAAAACATGTATACAAATCAGAGTGTTAACAGAGTGTAAAATTTATCCAGACTGTATCGCTTAGATTATTTGGTCTTGGGAGAATTTGAGGAGAAATGGTTGAGATCATCAGAAATCTTAGAATTGCAGATTTGCCTAAATCAAAAACCAAGATTTCAATATGAACTCAATAATTTTTCATTAAAACTCCTAAAACGAAATGATCTGAGATGCTTTTTACAATAGAGATCTCAACAAAGTCTCAAACTGTGCTCATATTTGCCAAGACACCAAAGTCAGCAGGCAAAATTGTAGATTTCAATATGAAATCTTCCAATTGGTCTTCCAAGAATAATTATCTGAGCAATGATGTCAACAATAGAGAAATCTCAACAACTGTGCTCAAATTCTCAAGGATACCAAAGTTTGCACTCAAAATCTGAGATTTCAGTATGAACTCAAATTTCTCACCAAATTTTCTCACCAAAGACTAATTTCTCAGCAATCTCAGCAATGCTCTTCACAGTAAAGATCTCAGAATCGTCTCAAATTCACCAGGATACCAAAGTCTGCACTCAAAATCAGAGATTTCAATATGAAATCAAACATTTCTCATGAAATCTTCCAAGATGAAATTATCTGAGCAAAAACATCCACAATAGAGACATCTCAACAAAGTGTTCATAGATTCGCCATCTGAGATTTCAGTATGAACTCATTTTTTTCTCATTAAATCTAAACACTCTGATCTATACTATCCATATAGAGATTTCAACAATGTCTCAAAATGTTCTCAGAATTGCCAAGATGCCAATCTTGATATCTCTGCTGTGATGAATTTGCTGAGAAATATTTGAGCCTAATGAAATGTCATGTTTTTTGATTGAAGCAGTATCTTGGTAAATCTGAGCACAGTTTGTGACGTTGAGATCTTAAACTCTAGAAGAGACAAGTGAGAATAATGGGGGTTTTTTTCCTGAGAAGCAGAAAACGTAATTGATTTCACAAATGTCTCATTTTGCTCTGATTGCCACGTAGAAGAAATCTTGAAGAGATTTTCTTTCTTACGAGTTGGAATGTGTTTTTCAAACTGTGACCAGCATATGTAGCTCGTCTTCTGGCGAGAGTGCGTGTGGTCAATGATAAGGAGAATGTGGGCTGTCTGAGGACCCCAATCATTATCGTACTGAAGAGGCCCAGGGCCTCAGTGAAGTCATTACCCTGTCTGCCATTTCACAAATAAATCAGCAAATATGCAGCACCTCCATCCATAATTGGGTCCAGCCCTCCCTCTCATTTGCGCCCAATAATAGCTTTCCACAGTCATTACTCCAACTCTGCTTAAGTGTGCGAGCTTGAGACTCTTAAACTTTTTCCTTTAATTAATATTTCATTTAAAATGCATTGGTTGCAGAGTGGACAAAAATCTATATTTTGCTCAAGATTATTGTACATAACCCGAAGCTTTTCTCTTTGTCTCATTTCATGTCAGTGGTGAAAAGCATGAAAAAAAAAAAAAACCTTTCGTTTGTCAGGGTTTTTTGGGAGGATGGCTTCGGCGCTTGCCAAAAAAGCTGTGGTTTTCAGCCGCCACCGTGTTGCTATTAGACATGGTTATGGATGGAGCTGGGGAAGTAACACAAGCCATCCGCACATGCAGGCGGCATGTTCGTGTTCAGGCTGGCCAGGCCTGGCTTCTGTTTCCAGTTTTGGCCCCAGCAGTTCAGCCTCTAAACTCAAGAGTTTGGGCATGTTTAGACCACAGATCACTCTCGTGCTCTCCCTCTTTTCCTCACGCTCCTTCTCTGTTTAATCCTGGGAACCACATTTTGCGTGGGAATACAGACTGAGAATGGAATGGTCCAGATGTGAAACGAGAGGAAAGACTGTGGGTAGAACCCATGAGCAGTGTTTCCTGGGAGTTTGAAAATGCCTCCACTGACACACGGCACAAAGTATAATGCCTTAATATTAGGGCAGATAAAAAAATATAGATTTTCATGTTCATTTCAATGGCCCCACTATATAATTTTTATTAAAATCATTGTAATATACATTGTATACATTTTTTCTTTTATGAAAATACAAAAAAAGTATAAATATGGTTTATGGGCTCATTCATAGCTGTTCTAAGCTTTAACTTTTGAAAAAATTAAATGAATGAATATTTTCATAAAATAAATTTTTCTATTAGAGAGCTTTTTTTTATGCAAGTATTAATATGGTTTATATACTCATTCTGCTTTTTAAATATTTAAAATAATTACATTCATTTTTCATAAAATGTATTTTTTAATATACTGTAGCAGGTTTCCAGTATAATTTACAGCATTAGCTGAGAGAGAATTCCTTTCAATTGTTATCAATATAGACAAACTAACAAACATACCCAATTCAACCTGAATCAAAACTGTAAACAAATCGAATCAAGCTTGTGTATTGGAATAAAACTATATCAAATTCAGAAACAAATTGAATGCAAGTTTGTCAGAATTAAAGTGAATCAGAATCAAATCAAATATAGCCAAATGAATAAAATCAGACTGAAGCAAATCAAACTGAATCAGAATCAAAATGAATCGAGAGCTTGTGAATAATAATAAAAAATAGAATGAAGGCTTGCAAATCAGAATTAAATTGAATCAGAATCAAATCCAAAGCTGTACCTTAAATACTTTACCCAACCCTACTTGACGCCATATTTAATTTGATGGAAAAGACGTGAGGGGTAGAAATCCAGGCAGTTCAATATACTGTACTGTAATTCATTCAATAAATTCCCAAACAATTTTAAATTAACTATATTTTTGCACATCAGAGTCAGTTCATTCGTAACATTAAATATTGTATCTAAAGCGATCAATCAAAAACATTAAATCAGTAAAGTCAGCTTAGCTATTAAATCAGTTTATTGTACCACTGCGCTACCGTTCTCCTAGGCGCTCCATGCTGACAGGTGCTCATCACTGGCTTATCCATCAATCCCTGAATTTGATCATATTAATGAGTGGCTTTGTAATCCTCTTAAAGCAGCTCCACGGTTAAAGCACCTCAGGCATCTGCAGACGGGCCACTCCACCAAACGTAACCCAAGAGGACTCCGGCCATAAGCTCCGAGGTAAAACGAACAGATCAAAGCACATGATCATCCGCTAGCTACTATCAGGCCGGAGCAGGATTGTAGGGATGGTCACTGCAGAGGGCGATTATCCATCATAGAGGATCATGGGAGATCATATTGGTATTTCTAGTTAAGCTTTTCTTATAAAGGTAAGCATGGAGGGGAGAGAGCAGAGATGCTGCCAAAACCTCATCTGGGGCATCAGATTTGTAATCTCCTCACCTCCGTTTTCTGGCACCATGAAAAATGGTAGGAAAGCGGTGGGTTTGGAAAAGTTCCCAGTTTGTGTTTTTAGGCAAGTGACGCATTTAGATGTTGAGTTACGAAAAGCCTCTCCCGACGTGCAAAGTGGTATTGGCCAAAAACAAGGATGGTTGGTTTTATTTTCATTTAAAATGCATCTACGTGTGCCGTTGCCTGGAGACAGAGCTGGTCGGAAAAAATGTAATACAATTCGACACATAAACAAAAACAACCTTTTGTTGCCACCACTGAAGATCAGCTAAAGAACCGGCCGTCTGCCAGCCGTATGCAACAATGCAACAGACTGAAATTTGTAAACTGGAAGTAGATGAGAGTAAACTAAAATTGATAAGAGACGCAGAGGAAACGGAGAACAGACAGTTCCACTCCAATCCGATTCTGTACTCCATTAAAAATCAATCCTAATGCCTTTTCGCCACACAATACTTCATTGAACATTAGAGGGAGATTAAAGCAAATTGGACTAGAGATGATCAGATATTGAAGCAAAACATCTGCAGGCCCAGTGTATCGTTTTTCCCTCTCTCTTTTTTCGGGGGAATACTAGAGTGCCCCGTCTGACTTCTTAACCCCGTGTTATCTCCACCTCCTAGCCAAAGACAGAGCCAATTTGTTTCCCAAACAATTCTGTAGCCATCCTAGTGATCGGGCTTGGCAGGCAAACAAAGAGGAAGAAATAAAGGAAGAAAGTTGAGGAAAAGAGATTGTGTGTTCAACCCTCGGGTTCAGGTGGATGCACGTGCACATTGAGAAAAAATTTACCACTTGTTCTGAGTACATAGTGGCATTCAGAATGCATAGTAATAGTCATTTGAATCTGAATACACTGGTATGTTTTTGATTCACTAAACAGAACTGGCTCATAAAAGTCATTTGTTTGTGAATCGGACTACACTGGACACGCAGCATGTTTTTGATTCACTAAAGAATAATTTGTTTTGAGACTCAGGCTGCATTGGTCACAATATATGTATTTTATTCACCAAAATGAAGCGGCTCTTGAGAGTCAATTGTTCGTGAATCAGAATGCACTGATTGCACTGTATGTTTCTGATTTCTGAAGAGTCATTTGCACAGGAATCGGACTACACTGGTCGAGATGTATGGTTTTGATTCACTAAAAAGAAACAAATCATAAGAATCATTCATTCAGGAATCGGACTACACTGATTGTGCTGTATGCTTTTGATTCACTTAAAAGAACTCAAAAGAGTAATTTGTTTGCGAATTGGAAGATTCACAATTAACACAATTTTACTTTTAATGTCTGAAAAATATAAATCGATTGTGTCTCAAGGCCTCCGAAGTTGTCCCACTGAGGATTACTTGCTCTCTCTCACTCGTCCCGCCACCTTAGCCCCATCCTTTGCTTTTTGGACGCAGGCCAGGAAGGGAAATCCATGAAACATGAAGAATGTGAACAGCACAAGAGCTGCGCGACTGCACTGAACTTTTCCACTGAATCCCTAAAACGTAACAAAATTTTTGTCAGCCTCTTGGGAAGGATCGCTAACAACCTCTAGGCGAAAACTAGCTTATCTAATTGCAATGTGACAAGAGTAATGAGTGGGTTGAGTGTGTTTAAAAAAGAGAAGCAAAGTGAGAGAGAAAAAGAGAGGAGGGGAGACACACGGGACAGAGCCAAAGTGCTAGATGGAGACTCTCTCTCCATGCTATCGTGGCATATCACATGATCAAGACCATCTCCTATTGGTCAGGAAGCAGAGCAAATTCGTCCGCCATGTAAGGAGGGCTGGAAGCGACATTCTCTCTTCCCTCCCTCCCTTCTCTGCTTCTCTCTTACTCCAATCTTAAAATGGCGGCTGGGGGGAAAAGTCTGCCAAAAAGGGAGCGAACCTGATGCTCTTTTTCTTTTAAATGCTTCTTATAGACTTTTTTCTTAATCCAAAAAAAGACGGCAAAGAGGAGAATGGGACAGCTTTGAGTAGAAACAGATGAAGTAGGGTTGTTTTTTTGTTGAGCACTGGCTGGTACAGGCAGTTAAGGGGGAACTTTGACAGTGGGCCAGGAAAAAACATTAACTGTGCTGTGTCCGGCAGGCTGAGGCGCAGTTGCCGAGGGGAAGGAGGACACTTTCCTTTGGCTGGCATGGCACAGCTCTAGCGTTAACAGGCTTAGCCCTTCTCCAGGGGGGACTTCGGGACGGATGCTGCGTCAACATGTAGACCAAAACAGACACACTGCACATAGACAAAAGAAACATACTAACAGGTTGCTCTGAAACACGTTTGCAGAGCTAGGTCTCGATACAGATTCACAAGCTATTGATTACGATTTTGATTAAGTTAGGTTTGGGTTTAGTTTCAGAAAGATTCAAGCTGGTCTTTTTGAAATATTCATTAAAGCATCGGTTCATAAGAGTCATTTGCTAGGTAATCAGACTTCACTGGTTCTGCTGTATGTTTTTGATTCACTAAAAAGAACCGGCTTATGTGGTCGTGAATCAGACTTTGCTGGTTGCACTGTATGTTTTTGATTCACTAAAAAGAAAGGGCTCATATTTTAATCTGACTATTAACTCAAAAGAAACAGTGCATAAGAGTCATTTGTTCAGGAAACGGATTACACTGGTTCCACAGAGAGTTTTTTTATTCACTACAAGTATTGGCTCATGAGAGTCATTTGTTCATGAATCTACACCTGTCGCATGGTACGTGTTTGATACACTGATTTTGCATTCAATAGAAAGATGTTTCTTGCCATCATTTTCAACAGTCTGCAAAGTCACGCTGTATATTGTGAATACATGTTGTGAAATACGATTTCTTTTACCATGCCACTGATTCATGGCCGTTTCTACCAATACATTCTCACACACACTATCCAGGTTAAGAATACGAAGAATACGAGGCAAGAATACGAAAAAATATTTTCTTCTGGGCTAAAGTTCTAGTGGGAAAAAAGCAGGACAAGGCGGCTGCCAGGTGACGGGCACAAGACGGCGCAGAAGTGGCTGCTGGGCAAACCCACCCAGCCCGTGAAGGACAGCAACCCACTCAGCTCACATCGACATCGACAGATGACTCGTGTTTTAATCACATGAACCTTTAAAAGCCACACACACACAATACAATTCTGTTTGATCAAGCCTCAAGTCGGATGGATTCTGACTGATTGTCAATGTTTTTCTCGATCATCAGATGGAAAAAATCGTTCTGAAACTGATTCCAATGATATCATTCCTCTGTGCTGTTTTGGTTGTAGCTGTGGTGTGGACTTGGTATTCTTTTAAACTTTATCTTTATCACTAAAGTTATAACCTTGGTGTCTTTACTACAGATAAACAATGGTGTAATGATTTAGGAAAGCTGATGCATACTCAAATATCAGATGCACTTCTGAAACAACAGTTTGGAGAGAATGGAGGTAACACATGCATATGGCAGACTGGCATGCGTGTCCTCGCAAGGTTTCTAGAAAGTCTGACACAATCTACCAGTGGGTAGATTAGGATTGGAAAAGTCTGATTACGTCTTATAGCGACTTAATTTGATTCGCAATCTGTACGGCAACCAGCTGGAGGCATTAGCCTAGGTCAGGTGAGCTGGGCAAGTGATGCCAGCTGGGAGGGTACTTTTTTGTGTGTTTGTTTTGTTGTTGGGGGAGTGGCGCTGGCGTTAAGAGGTGCAGGGGCTAATCGCATCATGTCTTCTGGCTTCCCAGGCATCAGTGACTCATATGAAAGAGGATCACAGAGGAATGTTCTTTTCCCAGAGGCCTTTGCCTGATGGAATTAACCCTGCCATAGATCCCTTCCACCAACCACAGGGGCCGGGTCAAACTGATTATCTTTCAGAGTGGCCTCGCGACAGGACCGGTGCTATTAAAAGAGATGCTTATGAAACGATCTCGCACCTCTGCTCTTTTGCTTTTGCCGCATGTCTGGAGACGGTCGTAGGTCAGGTCTGAGAGTGTCGCTCACCGCAAACAGGTAAACACCTGCTCGGATGTGAATGAAGACGCAGATACTGTCGGTACTGTTTCACAGAGGACATCAGTGTCATCTTCCCCTGCAGCAGACGTAATGGCATCTCATCGAGGGATCTCTGTCTTCCTCCTCATGCCCTTAGTTCAGACGGAATACTCAAAGCGTGACAGAGACGGGATGCAGTCTGTCTCCCTGTCCACAATGCATTCCCTCTGATGAATTTTTCAAGCTATTATGTTGCTTTTTTCCTGTTGTTCTTGAGCACTAAGTTCCTAATACACAGTGGCATGCTGTTAATGACCCAAACAATCGCTGTTTCACACATACATATTTCATTACAACAGCTGAACAAATTACATATTTATGCTTTATAAGGGGGAATGCCATTCGGATTCATTAGCTATGCAGGCAGGTACAGGAGTCCCATCTGCAGCCGCATCTGTACAACAGGAGCTGACAATAACAGGCTGTGCCGAGCCACGACCACCTCTGCTCGTACATACGCACGTGCAAACAGATAATACCAGGCTCAAGAACCTGCTGCTGAAGATGTAACAAGGTGGCAAGCAAACTATGGATTAGTATAATTTTTAATTTTCAAATTTGGGTTTATTTATTTTCAATTTTCAGCGTTATGATAATCGAGTTACAGTAAGAATTCACAATATCAACTAGACAATTTATAATTTATTAATAAATAGTATTATTAATAAAATAATGATGAATTATTAATCATAAATAATTG
>RJVU01053127.1:8987416-9003035 GCA_003731715.1 Anabarilius grahami | reverse complement strand
GAAAATATTAATCAGAAAAAAATTTAATTTAATAATACAAGTATTATTAATAATTATTATTAATTCAAATTATTAATAATACATCATCAAAATCCAGTGAGAAACCAGGAAAACAATTTGACTAAAATATTTGTAATTTAATAAAAAATATTAACAATCACACATTATTAATAATAATAAATATTAACTTTTTATGTAATTAAAATATTGATGATAATAATTCTTAAATTTGAAATGTTATTTAAAAGACATTCACTGTATTAAAACAATGGAAGCAACGGCCACTGTGTAACTACTCATCCGATTAAACATTACACTCATTCCAAGTTCAAAGTCATTTCAGATTTAATTAATATGACTATTAAGCGCTGAACATAGAGTAATAAAGCACTGTAAATTATCTGTAAAAATTCACAATCAGCATCATTCTGTTCTGTATTTTTTCTCTCTCCTTCTTCAACCACCACAAAGCACGTCCGGCTGCACTATCAGCCCTTAAGCAAGGTTACGTTTTTGTCTCTTCTTTTGCCAGTGCGCTCCTTTGGGTTAGTGCTAAATCATTATTGTAAACGGAGGAAATGGGCAAACGTATGCTAACTGATGAAGCAGGAAAGTCGACTGTGATATTCGCTCCCTCTCTCTCACTGCTTTAAAGGCAGAACGGCTTGCTATGTAAGTAGGATTACCCAGCTTTTCATGTTATGGGACAAATACAGCAAATACTTCCTCGGAAACATGTTTATGACATGGGAACGTCTCAACAAAGAACTAAAAATATGAAGCGGCAGCAAGCAACCAGGGTGGAGAACCAAATTTGGAGTGCCTGTTGGACGCAGATGTCAATGACGCAGTACCGCTAGGAAAATTATGGCAATTATCTATTAATTGCGGATATTATGGGGCCTCCTTTATCCATCAAATATCTTACTTAAGTAAAGACCTACGACAGAAATACTTTCAACGATTTGTTGAACAGCTGTTCTCCCTTGTAAAGTACTTACAGCGCAGAGAACGACTTGTTCCGGCACGCTAATGACCTTAGCCGGGATAAGGCGGCTGATCCGCCAGTGTTAGGCTCATTATTGTTGGAGGGGATTTGAAACTGCTTTTCCTGTCTGGGCTGAGAACGAAGAGAGTATTCCCTGCTTTCAGCTCACGATAAATACGTTTTCGACAACGTCCAATCGGTTCGGGACTGGAAACGTGCAGCACGAGGGGGGCTGTTTGTGTTTGGGTCTCGTTTAGGCTGCGGTGACAAGGGAAATGTGTGGTCAGAGAGGCAGCCACGAATGGGAAAGGGAAAGTGGGAGACGAGGGAAAACCACAGCTTGTGTTCGACACATTTCCAGAGCCCTTTGTCTCGGGGCTGGCCCGATGCCTTCTACCATGTGCACACACACCAACGCGCTCGAAAACACACACAAACACAAGACAGAGCAACCTAATTCAAACCATATCAGAATCTGCCACGTTTCTCCAGCTCCATGGAGCAATTTGCAAAGGCAGAGTGCGCTTTAGTCCAAAGCCTTTTCATTAAATAAAAAGTAAACATCGACATTAAACATTGACGTTGCACTCTTTGACTCTTAAAAGGCTCTTAATAAAAAAAAAAAAAATGCAATCTATTATTGAAACCGAAACAATGGCACATGCGCAAAAACGCAACACAAATATCCAACAGAAACGGGTATTGTTCGAGAAACTTTGCTCTGTCCAGATATCCGTAAAACTATTAATCAAAGGGAGTAAAAGAAAAAGTAGCTAGTCAGCTTCATCTGATCTGGAGAGGAAGGGAGAGAGAGAAAGAGAGAGGGGAAAAGAGACAAGGCGGTCCAGGCTGTGGGCAGGCTGCTTATTAAGATTCACATGGTGTGGTGACTCAGCCCATTTTGGTAATGGAGAGCACCGGCCACCTAAAGATGGAAATGGCAATTTTTCAAACCCCACATTTTATATATAAATTATCCCAGGCACTCACACAAGCAACTCTACAAGGTCATTCTCAAATATTTTGGATGCTTTGGGTTTGGAGAGAGCGAGTGCTAAGAACATTGTAGGACTGTCGGTTAAAAGTGTTTGAGTGGGTAGAAACCGCTGATGTGTGCTTCTGAGCCTCATAGAGTTGACTTGATGTAAGAAAACAGCATCTTGGTGATGTTCTTTCGAGAGAAGAAACAACTATGTTTTCTCATGGGACCTGTGTGAAAGTTTTCTGTGTTTAGCCAAAGTTTGGCCAATTTTTGGTTTCTGGCACAAAGAGAAAAAAGGCTGAAATCCTTGGCTGAAAATTTTAAATGGAAATTGTTACTTTAAAATCCAATAATAGAAACATTTACAAGGAGAAAAAGCTTAAATTTCGTGCAAACAGTGTCTGAAAAAGAGATTTTTGTTGCTGGCTCACAATACTAATACTACTACTACTAATAATAATAATAATACAACAATGATATCTGATTATTATATAAGAAAATAATCCAATTTATAAAAATACAAAAAAATTATATTAAAAAGTAATATATTAATCGCACATCTAATTTGGCTGAGATATTGTTCCTGAAAGATCATTTAAAGTCATTATTGTGCTAAATTACAAAATCATCAAATTGACATTACAAAAAGTAGCTTTAGAAAGAAATAATTTATTTGATTCAACATAGAATTTATTACACAAACTTTTAGGCTAAAACAGCCATAACTTTTTTCAGAAGCTGCATCTAAATTGGTATTTAGATAATACACTAAATAATAAACTAAAACTGCCAGTAGGTGGCGTTAAATGTCTAAATGAGTATTGCTGTGTCCCAGTTCACCTACTTATACTACGCCCTAAAAGTATATACTCTCTTTGTGAAGAAAAAGTACATACTTTTGAGTGTGTAGCAGAAGAGTAGGTTTGGGACATACTATCATGTTATAAAATAGCGTCTTTAACGGTTGCTTTCTGTCGCTTAGTTACACACAATCATCTTGTTACAGTTAACATTTTCCACATGTTATTTCATTTCCTATCGTATAGGAGAGAAATGCAGTAGCACACTGATCTGCCAGTTGCGGGTCTTTCATGCAGAGACTCTCCTCATATTAATGCATAACGAAGCATTTAAAAGTTAAAGGTGCAATAAGTGATTCTCTACAGAAAAATTTTTTGTTATTCTGGTTGAAATTCTCCTCATACCCTGATAGCAATCACTATGTTAAAAATATATATTGTCTGTGGAAGGCATAGGACCATAACATTTTCAGCCAATCATTACATTCGGTCCGAATGAAATAATACAATGCTGCGTTCACACCATAACTACCGTAATTAAGAGATGGCAACCCATATGTCTAACCGTAGCAGTTCAGTCAGACTTGGAATTATGTGTTTCCAAGTCAACAGTATCAACACTGAAATGAATCTGCAGCAGTCAGGTACAAGCTCTCTAAGTTGTTTACGTTCATTATTATTGTAATGTTATGTGCTTTAAGACATGAGGTAGTTTAACGGCATGTCTTGTGACACTTTGTCAAGAGCAGCTGTGTGTATGTGCGTTCATGTGTTTTAGAGGAGGTGTGGCTTTGGACGGCGATTTGCAGGGAGGGTGGGATCGTACGCTTTCAATGCTATCAGGATAACGTTAGCATTCTGGGAATACCTACTGCACCTTTAAATGTCAAACGGATCTTTATAAAAGTTCACATTGTTGTTGCAGATGAAATATAACACGGATAACATTACATAAATATTAGTAACTCAAACCCCTTTATCTAAACCTCTCTACTTAAACGTAGGTCATGCATATCCGCCATGTTTTGTAGTTTTTGAACACTTTTTACCTGTGTTTGTAGTTCTGAAGAGAATCCTCCTCCAAAAAGCAATGGGTTGTGGGCATTATTAGCCGTTATAGTGTGCACGGATCCACACTTCGAAAATCTACCGGAAATAGCAGACCATCTGGGGACTTCTGGCATACTTTTTTCAATATACTATGCTTTGGCACTTATTCAGTGAGCTTTGGCACTTATTTTTATCTCACAAGCTTCTTAGGATGGATAGTATGGAGATTGGGATGCAGGGTAAGTTATTGAGATTCATTCGATTTGTTCAGACAGCTGATTCATTCAGGAAACATTGTTCTTGCATTCCATGTAAAAAGTCTGGTGAGTAAAATAAAATATTTACTAGAAAATGGTGACTCAAGCTTCAGTGTGTCCGTAGAGTGTTGTAATAATATAATATATATATATATATATATACACACATATACACACACATATAAAATAAAACAAATTAATAAATCCACCAGCCATATTTAAATAAAATGTTTAATGTAAAATATTTAGAATTTGTTTAGTTACTCCAATTTAACAAAAGTCATTTTAGATTTTTGGCAAATACATTTTTTCCCCAGTACATCACTATCAAACATTTATAGCAAAAAATGTATCAAATTCAAAGTGCAAGTGATGTCGAAAGGTATAAGTGGGCACTTTGAGCTTTGAATTCAAAACCAAAATTACAGTGGGAAAACAGAAGGCCATACTGTGAATGCAGAGTTTGATATATTGTTCTGCTTTTTCTGTACTAGGAACTAATCTCCTTTGAAACAGCAAGAACAAATGGTTCAGCCCAGTGTCATGGCCATGAGACTAGGCTAAAGGTGTTTAAACTGTCTGGAAACTTGACCATGGCACGCTTCTGAACTCTGTAAGCCACGCCACTTAACTTTGTCCCCAAGCAATGGAGAGCGAAAGGGAGTGAGAGGGAGAGAGAAAGAGAGAGTCCCCAACCCACTCGCCCCCCACGGACAGTCCACTATCTGACATTCCACAAGTCCAGCCCTCTTAGAGACAGCTGACCCGCTATTAATCACATGACCGATGGACCATATGATTGAGAACTAATAGGAGGGGGCGCTGCAGGGTAAGAACAATCCAGAGCAAGGGAACTCTGCTTTGTGCCAGCTAATCCAAGTGTGAGCGAGGTCACCGTGCGACCAGATGGGGTCAGGTGTGCCACCCGAGCCGGCCGCCCTTTAGTGCCTCTTTTAGGGCGCGTGTGCACAGAAGTGTGCAAGGTTAGGGTTGAGGGACAGAGCTGGGCCTCTCCATCTTGTCCTGTCTTGGGAACTCAGACTAATAGCTTTAATCAGACGGGATTGCTGGATTACCCATGGATTTCCTTTAGTAAATCGCACCTGTGCACTTCCTCTCGCTCTCAAAGTAGGCAATCGAGGACAGAGGCAGCAGCAGGATGGGTCCAGCAGCCAGCTGGAGGCCAAACACAAGCAGGACGTGGACGGTGTTTAACTCGGGGATTAATCAAAGACCGCAGCCTGCCAGAGTTCCATCAGGGCTGGTCCTCCGAGGAACGTAATGCAATTAAATGACCAGGTTTATAACGCAAGGTCTAACGTGCGCCTTTGACCCAGATTTGGTGCACAAAGGGGTCTTTGTCTCACCTTGAACGTTTGACATGCGTCACTGACTGAATACGCCGACAGTCGTATCAAACCAACACACTTCGGCATGGATTTAGTCACAATTACATTAGTTGAAATTTGTGCATTTAATCCACTAGTTTTCTAGCATTTCTTCTGCAGCTCTTAAATCGTTCAGACAGCGAGTGTGACGGACCACAGTTTTAAGCTGCTCTGTGCTACTTGGGAGACTCAATGTTAATCTCCACCTCCTCCATTCTATTTAAACTCTTATTTCTCTTCTTCCTTTTCTGTGCTCTCACTCCTCGGAATTCCATTAGTGCAACACACACAAGCAGAATGGAAAGTGACCGATGAGGACGTCATGTAGTAGTAAGCAATGCTGGCTGGCATGGGAGTCTCTGTTTCTGATCATGGTTAGGTGCTATAACATTAATGCAACAGAACGTGCTGGGCACATAGCCTCGGCTGACCTCCGCTCGGTTTGGAAATCAGATCAAAGAGCCATGACAGACAGCAAGCGCTTGCGCCGCTCCATCTGGGTATACAGACTTAGCACGGGCTGCCTGGATTAACGATCGTAGACGTTGGGTGATTTGAGGCTCCACAGGTGATGCAGTTGTCTTCACACTGTGGCCTTTAAAAGAGTCACGATCTAGCAGGGTCAAAATAGTGTCCACAATAAAGAAAAGGAAACGCTGTTTAAAAATCTATTTAAAAAAAATCTATATTCATGTTGGTTTCAGATTATTTTGAAAAACACCCAAATTTTCAAGAAAGATTGTAATTTAATGACATTTACTAAAAATGTAATTTGGTGTAACCAACATATTTTCCTTAGATCTTGAATACATCTTAACCATTCTTTTCATAAAAAAGCTTATCAATATAGTGAATTATTCATAAATATCAAGTTTTTGATATATATATGTATATATATGTATGTATGTATGTATATATGGTTTTTCAAAGTTACTAGCCACTCAGCATTTCCACTGGCCACAATTTTGACATTGATACCATGGGGGAAAACTGCCATGTAGATATTTTTTATATAATCTATCTCATAATTTGGCAGCAGTACTCAGAGATGATTTTTGGGTGTGAGAACAAAATATGCTAAATCTACAAGCAATCCCACGCCAAAATTCAAACTTCGAAACACTAACAATATTCATCCAGAGCAAATAAAACAAGTGAGTGAGGGGAGGCGGGTTTGTGTGTCAACTTGCTGTCAGAGAGATGAGAGAGCATGAAATCACAGCTGGTATCGTGTATCTATTCTGCGCAAAATGAGTATTGGAAGCGTTGGAATATGTATTGAAAAATCTATAGTTTTAACAATTAGTTTATTATTTCAGATGCCTTTTTAAAAGACTACAATTGAAAAATGTATATATTATAAATAAAAAATTCAACCAGCCAAAGTGACTAGTAGGAGTGACAGCGTTACACGCCACTGCTGAAGCCACCCGCATTTGGCCGGGTGGAGGATGTTACATGTCAAGCCCTGTGTGTGTGTATTAATTGCCTTTTTTATGTATTTTTTAATAAATAAAATAAAAAAAATAGGCTAACGTCATAATCCTATTGCAGCTCTCTTTTCAAAAATGCATCGATTCAGTATGGGAAGGCGCTGGATACCAGCTTCCAGTCTCCTCTCGGCAAGAGCGAATGCTTATGTTCACAAGATGTTATTGATTACGTTATCAGAGAAACTCGGCAGCGAGGGACATTTTTTGAACGGCGTTGACTTGGCCCTCCCTTCCTCCGTGTCTTATTGTCATGCATGCTGGAAGCCTCTTTCTTTAATATCTATCTTAAGAGTTGACAATGTTTTGGAGCAATTAAAGCAATCGATACAGGCCTGAGAGGAGCCTCTTATCCACAGTAATAGCTCTCACTGAATAATAAATAACATGCTGGCCGAAAGCTGGGAAGGGGGACGACCTCACATTAACGATCACAGCCTATGGAAGGGGGCTTCCTCACAGCTCAAGAACCTTTCAAATTCTCTCTGCACCAGGATGCAGCTCCTTCAGGAAGAGACAAAGTAACCGAAACAAAAACTTTGGCTATGAAAGAAGCAGCACACTCAGATGCCCAGAAGAACCTCCAAGTCTGATAGGAACCTCCAAGTCAGAACCAGAAGTCTGATAGGAAAACATAAGCTCTATGACTTCCATACATGACTACCAATACAAGTTCTTCTAGTACACAGCTCCCTGAATGGGTCATTGTTTTGTATCCCTTATTAACAAGTAAAAACCAGGTTCAAAAATAAACCTGAGCATAAAGGGAGAAAAGTGAGTCTATGAAATGCATAGGAGCTCAGGTTTCAGATGGAAGGAACCAGCAGTCTTATTATCCCTCAGCAGTGCAAATGAGGTTAATGAGAGTCTATTGACTGATCCTCCGCTGTCAGCCATGACAGTGCCACATCTCTTTCTTACCAAGAGGAATCTTCCTTCATGTTCAGCCTCAGAGTGTGGAGTATGAGGCACATTTGTTGATAAAGATTTATCAAATTAAGACTTAACATTGCTTTGAGACTTTGCCAACAACAGAATAAGATCAAATATACAACTCTTATGAGCTGGTTCTTTTTAGAGAAGCAAAAACATACAGCGCAACCAGTGTAGTATGATTTATGAAGTAAGGACAGTTATTTAATAAATAGCTTAAAAAGAATAGTGTAAATTAGTCTGCAACAATGCCCTGTATAATTTACAGAATTAGTAGTTAAAAAAAAAAATATGTATGTATGTAAGATTATGTAAGCAAAAATGACATTGTAATTAAAATATACCCAGATGGATCAAATTCAATTCAAAATAGGAATAAAGGTCTTGTGAAAAGAAATTGGATCAAATGAAAAATCAGATAAAGTCAAGCTTTTTAAGTGGAAACAAATCAAATCAGGAAATCTGCAGCGATAACCACCCAAATGGAAGTGAATCAAAACAAAAGCTTGTGAATTTGAACTAAAATGAATCAAATCTAAATAAGAATCAAATTAAACCTAATCAAATCAAGCTTGTGAATCAAACAGACTCAGGACTGATACTCAGCAATACTGAGATAAAATATACCCAAACGAATCAGAATCGAATCATAACTGAAATCAACAGTTTATGAATCAGAGTCAAATCAAATTGAAAGCCTGAGAATTAAACTGAATGTAATCTATATGTGAATCAAATTAAATCTAATTGATCAAGATTGTGAATCGGAATCAAAAAGAATCAGAATCAATACCCAGCCATACTGATGCTGTGTGACATTTCAAAGGCTGCGTCCTCCAGAGGTCGCATTTGAAGGCTGGATACATCATTGAGGCGGTCTCATTTAAGAAAAGTAACCCTTAAATTGCAAGTAAGAAAGAAATTACAGTATTTTACACCTCACAAGAAATAACAGTCAATTTTATCATAGTTAATTGTCTTAAATAAGACATCCTTGATGACGTATGCAGCCTTTAAATGCGACCTCCGGAGGACGCAGCCTCTAAAATGAGACGCAGCTTAAGATGACATACACAAAAATGAATCAGAATCTAATAGAATTAAATCATCTAAATTAGAATCGAGAGCTTATGAATCAGAATCAAATTGAGCTCTTAAATCTGAATCAAACTGAATCAGAGAATCACCAGGCTGAGCAGTGTACAGAGGAAAAGCTGTGGAGTTTGGGTCACAGTTGCTCCTGAAAACCATCTCTCTTTCCCTCCCCGTCTCTTTCCTACAGGCTTCTTAAGTTCACTCCCAGTGCCAGGCATGGCTTTACTCCCAGTCTCCCTATCAAATATTCCACGGCCCGCGACATGCAGAGCCAACCACAACTCTTTGCTGCGGACAGTGGCTCGCTCCAAGATTTGGTTTGTTGTTAATCTGCAAGCCAAAGCGGACTCCTGCGAGCATCCCCACCCCCAAACACTTCCCTACACACTCTGATCTCCCTCGGTGAATAATAATAGCTCCAGGCAAAGAGACTAGCTACACAGCTTGTGATAAAGGCTAAACAGCTACATGAGCCAGTCGAGCTAAAGGCCAGACGAGCTGGAAAGCGGTTGCGCTGACCTGCTGCTGGATGAAATAGCTGTCCCGAACTGAAGCTTTGTCATAAACTCCGGTTCCCCCGGCCCTGCTCTAAACTGAGCACAGTGTCAAAGAGGGCCACCTGTTCCTGTGACATACAACCTCTCCACCTCTTTCTGTCACTGCTGCGCTGACCCAGATTGCTCCACAGCAGGCACGTCTGACCCCCGTGACCTGGGTGTTAAAATCTGACCTGAACACCCAGAAAGCACTTTCACCAGGAGGCCCCACACTGAGTCACGTGCGCCGACACACGTGTTTTTGCATAAGTGTCCGGCCTCATGAGATATTTTAGGGCCCACGAACTTTATAGCCTATATAAATAAACCAAGAAGTGAAGATCGACTAAAAAGACACATCTTTATCTAACAATTTCTAGGTATTTCAACTGTTCATTAAGTTATATCAACTTATAATGTAAAGAGGCTGTGACTGATAATGTGTTGGGGTATATTCAGAATGAGCCCATAGGAAGTTGAATTGAAATGAAAAAAAAAGCAGAATTTACTGAATTACAATTGAGAAAAATTCAACAGGAAAAGCATTCTGGGAAATTAAGTTAAAAGTTTTATAAAGGAAGGGGAAAAGTTCTATACATTTGTTAAAATTTGTTAAAGTACAAAAAAATTATAGTAAAATAAAATATTAAAACAATAAAACAAAACAAAAAATAAAATAACATTACATTAAAATAACAAAAATAAACTAAACTAAAAATAAATGAAAAAAATACAGATAATAATATAGAATAATCCAGATAAAATCTAGATAAAAATGTTTTTTTTATGGAAGGTAATTCAAACAGATTTATGTGTCTGTAAGACCTATAAACACATTTTAAACTTCTTTTTTTTTAAACTTCAAACCATGGATTTGTCAAACCATAATTCAAAGTTGGCCTTGTCAATGCTTCTTTATGTAGGAAAAAATTACTATTTTATTTATTGAAAAATTATTATTTATCGAAGCTACATTTAGTTCATAGTGATTCTGTATCTTGTTTGTGACCACAATTCAAATTCAAGAACTGAAATTCAATTCTGAATGGTGTATGAGGGGCCAAAGCAAATGTGGTCCACCCCTGCATTAGAATACTAATCGTCATTTATAAAAAAAAAAAGAGAGAAATAAACTAGAGGAAACCCATTAGCACAACCCTAGGAACATCAAATAAAGTGTGTAACGTGGTAAGAAGCTTTACCATGTCTCTTTTGTTCTTTATAAAGTTATGTTTAATGTCTCTAGCCGGTTTGACATATACACTAACATCATCTGAGACAATAATGCCCGCTGTTGTGTTTTGGATTTCCTCGACTGAACCCTCGCCTCCCCCTTCATATCAGAGTGAAGATCACAAGGCACAAACTACTCTGAGAAGATCCTAAAGTGGGCTAGGGGCAATACAAGG
Source organism: Anabarilius grahami (assembly GCA_003731715.1). NCBI lineage: Eukaryota > Metazoa > Chordata > Actinopteri > Cypriniformes > Xenocyprididae > Anabarilius > Anabarilius grahami. Next base: position 8,992,107 of record RJVU01053127.1, on the reverse strand, counting down.
GAGGGGGGAACTTTGGGGGGTCTTCGCTAGGTTTGACTGTGATGTACTTCCTGTGTGGCTGTCAGCCTGTGGCGTATCCTTCATCTTCCCTCAGTGCTGCCCTCGCTCTGACCCCCCTCTCCACCAACACAACACCCCCACAAAAAAGTGTGTTCCTCTTGTCTGCTCCGCCGCGACCCCTCTGTCCCTGTGGGCCAACAGCAGCCTCTTTCTTTCTCTCTCTCATCCTTTCCCCTTCTTTCCTGGGAGAACAATCCCTGCCCACAGGCTGCGCAATCAGGGATGTACTGTACTACTGTAAATCTGACACAACTGCAACAATGGCTCCGTTTTCACCGCTTGGATTAAAGAAGGGAAGAAAAACTCCAGTGTTTTGCTGCTGCAAAAGGAGCCTTGGCATAATTGGAAAGTCCAGAGCGATTAAGCTCTAAGTATCATTAGACAGTAGAAGGTCTCAGAGTGGAAAGGGTTCGCTCTGGGACAGGCGACCCACTGACCACGGTGGGAAGTAGGCCACATAAGCAGCCTGGAGCACAAGCTGTGACACACTAACCTGGGCTGCGCTTTCACGTGTGCCCGGAACAGTCCGGTGCCCCTTTGCCTAACAACAAAGTTTTCATAACAGGGCTGTGCACCATTTAGTATGAAACTGCAATGTCTTTTAAATACCAGTCTAGTTCCTGCAAAGAAACTGAGGCAGCAAAGATCATCCAGAACTGCAAATGTATGAATGTAAGTAGAATTAAAATTCATTCATATAACTGTGATATTTAACTAGAAAAGCAATATTTGTCAAGAAGTTTTTAAGAAAGTTTATAGAATGCTTTAGAAAATAGATGGAACAAACTAACGATAGATAGATAGATAGCTAGAGATAGATAGAATGACAGAACGAATGATAGAACGATAGAACGAACGAATGAACGATGGATGGATGGATGGAAAGTTTTTTTTTTTTAAGTTTTTAAGAAAGTTTTAAAATTTTAAAGGTTTATTGGCCTTATGGACAGACTTAACAATAGAATGACAGACAGACAGACAGACGAACAGATAGAACGATAGACAGACAGATAGAACGATAGATCGATAGAACAATAGATCGATAGATAGAATGATAGAACGACAGATGGAACAAATGATAAATAGAACGAACGATAGAACGAACGATAGATAGAATGAACGATAGATAGAATGAACGATATATAGAACGAACCTTAGTTAGAACGAACAATAGATAGAACGAACGAATGTACAGAAAAACAAAAATGATGATAAACAGGCAGACTGTTTAACAAAATGTTGTACGGTATTTCTCAGATCTTGTTAGGCTGATGTTGTCAAAGTGTCTGGGTTAGAGTGAAGGGTCTGTGGGCGACTGAAAGAGCCCAGTAATTACAGGCCAGTGTGTCTCGCCATGGCCAAAGAATGGAGACCGAAAGTGGCCGCTGTGCAGCTTTTTGCGGAGCACTTGTGCTTGCGACTCGGACCCAATTGTGCATGCTGTGAAACGTGCACAAAGGGAACAGGAGGAGTCCACTTAATCCTGGCACGGCGCAGTCTGTCAGAGTCGCCGTGGCCCTCGCACTTTTCATTTATCTACTTTAGCATTTCATTAGTACCTCACCCTGCCGAACCTTGATTTCTTTGTCTTTTTAACCCTGGCAATGAAAAAGGCATTTATTTTGGTTGACAAACAATACATCCCTCCCTAACTTGGACTATTCCAAAAATATAACCCAAAAAATTTTTTTATAAATGTATTTTTGAACAAAAAAATGCTCAGATCAGGGATGAACCGCTAAAATAATTTTTTTTTAATAACAAACCCCTTCAAAAAATGTTGCATTCTTTCTGTCTGACAGAAAAGGGCCCGGCAGGCCTGACTGCTGGAAGCTTAGAGTTGTTATCCTAGCAACTGGAGATAAAATGGTCTCCAGGAGTCCGTGGGAGACTGACTGTGCGAAAGAGCAGATCCCTTAAGCATTTCCTGGTGCAGAGGTCCTCAGCTCCTGACGCTATGGCCCCAGGCTCAGTGCACATAAAGCCTTCTTATTGCTGCAGTCGAGGCGGTGAATACGACCACAGTGATGCAGGGAGGTCAGGGGCACACCTCAAAGGATACGGCTTGCATTTATTTCTTTCCTTCTTATCCTCATTTTAACACAATACCCTGATGCTACTGAAAGTTCTTAAATTACTATACCTCCATTTTGAGCTGTTATTTATTTTTAAAAAATGATATTCGAGTGCTAGCGAAAGGGAGAACGGCATGCACTTGTTGAGCAGGGTGATTTGAAAGATTCATGAGTTGTAATGCAAGCTTAACCTGGCCTCCTCTCGCAGCTCCTTGCTCCCTGCCACCCACCTGCGCTCCGTGGCGGGGCACAGAGGCACGCACACATGCACACACACTGCCCGGGCCCTTTGTGTTCACTTCTGTTTAATTACACATCCCATAGCTTTACTGCCCGTGTGTAACTCTGCTTCGAGCCTGACTAAGACTCTCCACGCACTGACTGGCTTGTAACGAGTAGCCGGGAAGCAGAGAGCCTCTGCTACTGGAGATTTACACAATGTGCGCAACAGTGTCCACCTCTGACAGTGTATCCGCAGGTGAAGGTGGTACCGCAAGCCTCCTCAATAATAGAAGCCGTGTGACAGTATCATTTATGAGACTCAGAGGGACGCTGTCATTTCAAAGCAATGCACAGCAGAATTATTTACAGACGCAGTGACTGTGTGAGGTCATCACAGCAGGGCAGCGGTGAAGGGCAGCGACATTCAGGTTCAACGTGAGGAGCAGGGTTGTGCACTGAACAGTGAATGCCTTTTGAACTTAATTCAAACGGCAATTCGAATTTAAATGCAAGGAGGTCAAACTTAAGTTGAAATTAAAAAAAAATTCATAACTCATTTTTAATTAGACAAGCTTGACAAAATCTTGTTTGAAAGTTTAAAAAGCCTTAAATTTGTGTATATAGGCCTTACAGATAGAAGGATAGACATAGACATATTCAGAAAGACAGAGACAGACAGACAGACTTGATAGATAGACAGACAGACAGACAGACAGACCGACAGATAGATAGATAGGATAAACAATTGAATGGATGCAGAGACAGACAGACAGAGAGACAGACAGACACAGACAGACAGACAGACAGACACAGATACACAGATAGACAGATAGACAGATAGATAGATAGATAGATAGATAGATAGATAGATAGATAGATAGATAGATAGATAGATAGATAGATAGATAGATAGATAGATAGATAGATTGTGTGGAGCAGTTAAAAGAGAGAAGGCCAGCTAGCAGCCCATCTGTGGGCAGAATCAAACCCTGTGATCAAGCAGGTCTGTGACAACAGCAGCAGCAGGTGGGACGCACTGATCTGTACGCCACACATCAGAGGTCTGCTCTCTCTGAAAATCCCCACCAATCGTTACACAGACACTGAGATGTCGTATTTATCACTCTGCCTCAGAGATCCAGATCCAGAGTGGCTTTACACTGCTACGGCATCTAAACATGGACACGATCGGGCTGATTAAAAATAGTCAGCGCAAGACGAGAGCGCATCACAGCTGGACGGGGTTGTAGGTTTTTTTGTGGTCGACATTGCCTTTGTTTTTCATTTCAGTTGCATTTTTTTTAATTGTTTACTCCAGGGCTTTGCTCCTCGTCATTTGTTTGAACGGATGTTGTGATTACGACAAATAAAAAAAGAGGGCCTCCTGTGGAAGCGCAGCATCTCAGCCCGCAATATGTGCACAGCATCTGTTGATGTTTAATGTCACCCAGCAGACGCTGGCAGACTTGTGCTGATCTTTTCTCTCTCTCTCTCTCTCTCTCTCGGATGAGGGTCCAGGCAAGCAGCCCTGCTGCCCCTCTCTCTCTACCCCACGTCTCCCTGGATGCGGGAGGCAGAGGGCACTGGAGCAGAATGCGTCCTAATTAAAGAACCCAGATGAGGAGCTCCAACTGTACCATCCTCTGGCTCCAAACGCTCTTAAATATTTATCAGCTTACCGGGTGGATCAGCTACACCCCTTCACCACCCCCACCCGCCAACATGCTGATCCCCAGGCCAATGATAACAAACTATCAAATCAATCGGCTTTGCTTTTTTTTTCCCTTCTCGCTGTGCCTGTGTATAATCTCAGACTAAGTTACTGGTCTCACTTCCTGTCCTGTCCACAGAGGTCCAGTCTTTGAGCTTAAGGTTACAGAACAAACCGGACGGCCACTAATCACAGCTGTGAGAAGAGCAGTGCTGTGGAAGACAGCAGGGTTTTAATATTGGCTAGCCAGCTGTTGCAGTGCAGGGGCATGGCTTTCACACATGCACACACAGCTCCAGAACCCTACCTGTTCCTGCAGGACACAAACTCACACTAGAAATATTATAATAAAAGCCCAATGTCACAGTCACCTTATGTCTAGCATAAATAATTGTAAACACATTGATTAACCGATTAAAATAAATACATTACTGTGTGATGTATCATGACCAAATTAGTGGCACTCAAATACAATTATTGTTTTTTTAATTTTTGTTTTGTTTTGGTAAAGCAGATATCAATAATAATAATAATAATATTAATGTTATATTTAAGCCCTTATATAAAATATATAATGAAACATGAAACATGTAAAAATGTAAATTGTGTGTATATATATATAC
>RJVU01053127.1:8906110-8943397 GCA_003731715.1 Anabarilius grahami | reverse complement strand
ATACTAAATAAAAAAAATAAAAATAAAAAAACAAATATATATATATAAATAATCAAAATATGCTCTATCTGAAAGATTATATTAAAATTATAAAATGACTAACACAATGAAACACCATGAAAGATGATTCATGACACACAACTTGCTAAAACCTAAAACGTAACATGAGCTACACTGTATACGGCAGGAGCGAAAGTGTGACGGTGTAACAACATGAGGATAAACTCAAGGGAGCGAAGGTGACGGCCGAGGCAGACCACACAGAACTTGGACAAATTAGAGAGGAATGCTGAAGGAAGTGTTTAGTTTTCAGCTTCACTTTCAATAAAGCTGACGCACCGCGTGTATGTCTGATTGCTCCCCCGTCCATTCCAGTACATGCATACGGTCCATCTCTTGCTCTGTCTGCTACCTGAGCCCTCTCCGTATCTAATTTTCTTCATTGCAGCATTAAATGGATGTGCCCTCTTGAAGGAGTGGGTCAGCACTTATTTCCGCACAACTTAATGAAAAGCACATGGCTTGGGTCCTGTTTTAGCAAACCTCCTCCTCCTTCTGTTTCATCCATCTCTCGCCAAAGTTACTCCTGCTCTCAATGAATGATGAACCAAGTTCAACCCTGAAGGCAGCAGACTAAAGAAAACAGAAAAGCGCCTGAATCCAGAGGCAGATGCCAAGTGAAAGACGTATCACTGCCCCTCTGCACTGCACTCTTAAACCCAGAGCATACTCTAGTTTTTATGCGTACGCTAGAGTCCGTGTACAGTGCGCGTGATGCAAATTACGTCATCAGCATAGTACGCATACAGCTAGATTTTTCAGGTTCGCAAACACTTGACAAGGATGCCTAGTGCATGTGTAGAATGCCAGGGTTTGCACAAATGGAGTACGAGTTCAACTTCATACACGTTAAAAACAAAGTATACTTCAGCCATATACATTGCTGTCAATCCCTCTAAAGACAGAAATACCTTTCCTTATAAGCAAAGACAACAGGAGAAAGCGTAACACCAAATATGGTGTCTATAGTCCCATCTTAAAATTAAAAGAGCCAATCAGCTGTTTAACTCCTAAATGCACATTTTCTAAACACAGTTTTGTTGCACAATTTAAAGCTAAATCGGCATGTTTTATGACACCATTGATGTTAAATTCTATTTCTGATTAATAATAATATTGACCAACAATTTTTGACTTGTGCGACTAGAAATAGCTGACAGTATAACCTTTTTCATTCATTTCATGTTACAAAAACTGCTTTCTTCCACCTCAGAAACATTGCTAAGCTACGGTACTGATGAAGAAAAGCTAGTTCATGCATTCATGACCTCTAGACTGGATGCTCTATTAGGTGGTTGTCCTGCATCCTTAATAATCAAGCTACAGTTAGTCCAAAATGCAGCTGCTAGAGTTATTACCAGGTCAAGAAAATATGATCATATAACCCCAATTTTATCATCTTCTACACTGGTTACCTATTAAGTTCTGCATGGATTACAATGTATTGCTACTGACTTTTAAGGCCCTAAATGGTTTAGCTACTGTATTTAACTGATCTTCTATTGCCCTACAATCCATCACAACTCTGGTAGTACTTTTGGTAGTACCTAGGATATCTAAGTCTAAGGAGGGAGACCGTTTTCGCATTTGGCTCCAAAACCCTGGTATAGTCTTCCTGATAATGTTCAGGGCTCAGACTCACTCTCCCAGTTTAAATCTAGATACATCAAGACACATCTCTTTAGCCAAGCATTCACAAAATGCATCTCATAACCTCGCACACCAGTTATATCAGATCAAATGCATGACTATCTATAGCTTGAAATGTTATGAACAGCAGATATGCTAATTATTTTCCATTTGCTTTTCTCTTTCTACTGTGGGATGCCAGTTTGGATCCAGCCTCTTATGTAGATTTCAAATGACCCAACACCTGTGAAGAGATGATGCCAACTCCTGCGAGGACTTTAGATGATGACACCAACTCTGAATCAACATACACAACTGACAAATTGTCTTTATATTGTAATCATTATCATCACAACTTGTAATAATTACTTTAATGAGCTCAGTTTCTGCCTAGATGAACACATGATGTTAGCTAACTGCATGATTTGTATTATCTTAAAACTGTGTATTTCTGGCATATGGACATTCAGTGTTTCCCATAGGATTTTGTGAGACTGTGGTGGGCGGTTCCTGTAGGGGGGTCCCCCACCCCCCGGAGGAAAATTTTTAACATTTTAAATTTAAATGCATAAATCTGGTGCATTCTGAGACAAACATTTAAGTGATTAGATCAATGAAGAAATTTGTTCTCTTGTAAACAATTTTGTGCTCTAACAGTAATTTATTTATCGGTGATGGTAGGGCACATTAGTCACGTACACAACATATAGTAGGCTAAATGATAGTTCATATGTGGTCAAACATGTAGAGTATACATTTAAACCATTAAAAAAATATGTAGCAAAAGAGGTTACCTTTGTTGTATTAATTTATTTCTAGAATAATTAGTGGAGGCCTGTATCTATATATCTATATTTGTAAAACTAATGGTGACTCTTTGATTTGTTAAACACAATCCAGAATGCACTAAACACACTACTTCATTATAGAGAAAAATAACAAATGAATAAAAATATATATTCATAAGATGACCAAATAAATAAATAAATAAATAAATAATCTAGGTGACTATATAATTCAGCAGCAAAAAGTTTGCTAGCCTAATTCTTGAAAAAAACTTTGCACAGTAATTTTATAAAATCTAAATATGTTAATAAAGTTTAAAATTACTATATGCATTCTTATGAAATTAAAAAAAACCTATTTATATTAGATATATTAATGTAAACACATATGTATTTATAATAATCTAAGATTAAAATATGTTTATTTTAAATGTATTGAGCAGATTTTTAATGGGGCAACAAGATATGATAGATACGAAAGAACAAAGTAGGCTATTAATAATCTTTCAGTCTGCAAAACCATCATAATATGAAACGCTTCAAAACAGCAGAGCAAACCGCTTATGCGCATTCCGGGTGCAGAATGATGTGCTTAAATCAATATGGAGTTACAACTCGCAGTTGCGCTGCGCATTGAAAAGTTCACGGCACAAAGATAACCCCTGTGTATATCTGCAACTAACAGTTTATTGATCGTATGTTTCTTTTTACTTTTAAATACCAGTTATTGTCCGTGTGAGGCCAATGCGTAGTCCTTGTGTTGTGCGATCTAACCTAGCCAGTATGACATCATTCAGAAACGGCAATAAACTCCAGCAAAATAAAGTCATTTTATGCAAATCCACAGCCCTTTATCTACATATTAAGTATTATAATGGGAATATATTATATTGGAGAGTTTTACCGTGCTGACTGTCGTTACCGAACGCGACGCGCTGTTTGAGTGCTGAACAGACAATGATTGACAGCTGCAGCGGAGGGAAGACGTGTTTCCGTGAAATTAAATTTAACGATGTATATATTCCGATGTCCCTCACATGAAGCTATAGAAAGGCTTCAGATGACTTTGAATATAGTACACGAAAACTTAATTGGTGCAAGTCTATTTCTTTTGCCATATGACTCAATTATCAACCAGTTATTTGAATATCGCGACAGGCGTACTTTGAGACTGTGGCGGGACAAATTAGAATGTGGCGGGCCGCCACAGTCTAGTCAATGTATGGGAAACACTAAACATTACTTTGACACAGTCACCTCTGATATCAGATTACTCTAAACTTGCTAAACAAGCATTTTCTGTAAAGCTGCTTTGAAATTATATGTATTGTAAAAAGCTCACTACAAATAAATGTGAATTGAACTAAATATGGCTAGAGAAACCTGAATTGTCTTAAAAGGGACTTTGATTATAGCCAATGATCTACTAATATTGTAAATCAAAGCGAGGAGGACATTAAAATAAGTCGTAGTCCCAGCTGGCACTGAATCTGTCCCCGGCGAGAGCAGGCATGTATGCGGGCAGGCAAAAGAGGCCAAGTGTATTGCTGGAGGAGTTATGACAGGGCCAGGGAACCGGTGAAGGATGTGGCACATCTGACTACAGCTCCAGCACCATCTGTCAGCCTGGCAAAATCACTCATAAGCAGGTTACAGCTACGGCCTCCTGCAAGCCCTCGCTGCCTCTTATCTACACCCTAAGTGACCCGGCAGAGGGCAGAGTGGGTATGGAAGGACATGCATGAATCATGATGCACGGTATTGCGGAGACCACCTTCAGAAGCAAGACGTTAGAAGACCTCACCATCAAGGGACATTAAAGAGTAAAAGATAAATAATAAAAAAACACACATTTGAGGAACTCTGGTATTGTGGTCCTTTCTGCAAGGCAAAACCTTTACACAAATAGCTTATAATAATCTAAAGATTGCTAAAAGTAGATAAAACATAATATTAAAACATAAATAATAAACTAAATATTTTTTCTAAACCATAAAACCAATCTTGTCAATCCATAAAGTATTAAAAGTGACGCAAATCAAGTTCAGGCAGTGGTTTGAATGTATTTGTTAAAAAAAACAAAACAAAAAAAAACACTGTGTTTGGGTTGAGTTAGTTTGTATGTGTGTTGGTTGATATTGGGACAGCTGGAGCCAATGGGCCATGGGAATACACTCATCATGAATATTCAGGCCCAGCCTCTGGAAGAAACAGCCGCCAGAGTGATGTCACATGTTCTAACAGTTGTGCGAGGCCACTTTCTGGGTCTGCTGGAGGATTGCGTATCCTCAAAAAAAAGAGAGAGAAATGACGGGGATATATAAATGCAATGTTTCTCTTTTGTCACCACACACATTTTCTTACTAATGTATAGGCTCCATAGCTCCACCTAGCTTTGATAAGAAACACAAAAAAATGTTAAGGTAAAAACTGTAAAATATGAAGACAAAACTAACAATAAAAGTTTAAAAAGCAATTAAAAGTATATGTTAAATAACATGTAGCATGTAGGTTTAATTAAGAAAAGATTATTAAATATATATTTTAAAAAACTCAATCATCTATAGATGCATCTGATACCGCACATCCTAAAATTAAATAATGCATCAAAATATAGTTAACTTTCTTTTCCTTGAATAATCCTTTCCAAGCATTTTTATCATGTTCGGGGAATGTTGTTCTGCAAGCCCTGGAGCTAGTTCCCAAACACTGTTTCCGGGTTAAATAAAGTTCCAAAAACAACTTTTCCCTTAAATATTACAACTATACCATTCATTCCCATTACCAATGGGAATAAAGACAAATCCTCATTTGGCTGACCAGATGTTCCAACAGCCAGCAACAACTGTCTGTGAAACCTGCCGTTCCTCAAGAGATGCTCAAAGATCACAGATGCATCATCTGTTCTCAACAGGAAAACAATAGCATATTTCTAAATACTCAGAATGATCTTTCATCAATATGAAAGAATTAAAATAGCATCCAATGATATCAGTTTAACAACAATAAAAAAATAAAAATTTAATGCAAAGGGACTTAATGAACACTTCCGTTTATATTCAAAAAAATCTTCTTGCAGAACATGTGAAAAATAGAAAAGCATCAAGTTGTGTTTATTTTTTACAGCAAATTCAGCTCAATTTTATTTTCCAGTTTTCTTCATGGTGTCCGAGTCATCAATGCAACATGAGCCAAATCTCTTTCGGGAAACTTCTGTGCCATGGAAGTGATGTAGAGCGCAAAGCAGATGGGATAGATTAATTAGCCAATGTATGTTTAAGAAGAAAGGTATTTATTTGCGTGAGTGGCCAGGGGCCGGAATTAAAAGACCTAAAAAGAAATAAGGGACAGGCCAGTCGATCTTTTTTTGGGATCTCTATGAAACCAGCGTTTTCACAAGCTAGAAGCTATCAAGTTGCAACTTAAAGTGGTTTCAGGGAAATCATAAATAAATAAGAATAAAATAGGCAATCTGGAGCAGAGGAAAGCTCTTTGTTTACTGGCTGCTCAGGGGACCTGAAACGGACCCTCCGAATAAATAAATACAACCGCTACAGGAAGTTCAGCTGCTTCCCCTCAGGTCCAGTTTAGTTTTATTAGCTACAGTCCTGAAAAGATACTAAACAGTGACTGGCTCCCCTCTTTTCTCTCTCAGTCCTGCACGTGTACTTGCCCCACCGTGTGCGCCAATACACCATTGCTCCGCTCAATACAAGCCTGTAGAACTCATAAACATCCTCTCTCAAAAGAGATCTTCCAGACATACTTTCTCCAGGTGCACCTCAGACAACAGCCAACTAATCAGCACTGGAGTGTTGCTACCTTCCCTTCCCTGTGTGGGCAGACCTGCTCAAAACAATTCTGTCAGCATTTACTCAGCCTCATATCGGTCCAAACCAAAAGGCAAAAGGTGAAGAACATCCTGGTCAATGTCTTAAATATAATGAAGATGCACATCCTGATTTTGCCAAGTTAGATGCATTCTTGGGTCAACATATTTTGTTGATCCTGGAACAACATTCCTGTCCGAAAATGTAATCCTAACCCTATCCCACCCCTAAACCAATTCATAACCCCCTAAACTCAGAGGGAAAAGATAAGTGAATAACACTGATTTAGAAGCACCTAACCCTGGTTGTTAGCCTAAAGTTCACATTAACTGGTTGATTGAAATGTTCATTGGAACAAAGATGTTGATCCAGGAACATGTTGCACTTGGTGAAATCAGGTTCTGCGAACGAGAAATAGACCAAGATCCAAAATGGCCCTTTAAAGTGTCATAAACGTGGTGCACTATAGACCTGATATTAAGATGCATTTTGGTTGATCAGATCACAAGTAGATGAGAGAGACACATTACCATTTACACCTGGTGTTTTAATCAGTCTCTTTTGTCTACTTTCAACCACTTCTGCCCTGATTTCTTTGGGGTCTATCAGTAGGTAAAAATATGGGGTTCTTTTTTAGATCTTTCAATCTAATGAATGAAATAAGCTCACGCAATTTACATATGAATGCGACCGGAGACAACGGAAAAAAATACGGAGAGCAGCAGCTTTCATTTCTACTCTGATAGATGCGAGACTACACTGAATGCTGTGAGTTTGTGTTAGAAATCAGGAATGGTCAAGAGTCAAGAGCCATTTATTTATCATTTGCATAGTTGGACGGAGTATGTTATCTATTTCTGATGCAGAAAAATTAGTTCATGCTTTCATGACGTCTAGACTAGATTACCGTAATGCATTACTAGCTGGTTGTCCAGCTTCCTCAATAAACAAGCTACAATTAGTACAAAATGCAGCTGCTAGAGTTCTTACCAGGTCAAGAAAATATGATCATATAAGATCAATTTTATCATCACTACATATGGTTACCTATTAAGTTCCGTATCGATTATAAAGTATTGCTACTGACCTATAAGGCTCTAAATGGTTTAGCTCCTGTGTACTTAACCGATATTCTCTCGCCCTACAATCCTTCACACTCTTTAAGATCACAAAACTCTGGACTTTCTGGTTGTACCTAGGATATCTAAGTCCACTAAAGGAGGGAGAGCGTTTTCACATTTGGCTCCTAAACTCTGGAATAGCCTTCCTGATAATGTTCGGGGCTCAGACTCGCTCACCCAGTTTAAATCTAGATAAAAGACGCATCTCTTCAGCCAAGCATTCACATAATGCAGCTCAGTTATGAACAGCAGCTATGCTAATTATTCTCCATTTGCTTTTGTGTTTTATCTCGGGACATCCGTCCCGAGGTGACTAGAGAGTACATCAGCTTCAGTTTGGATCCAGCCATGTAAGAAGACCTCACATGACCAACACCTTTGAAGAGACGGCACCAACTCCTGCGAGGACTTCAGATGACACAACATCTGGATCAACATGTACATTCCCAAATTGCTATATATCCTAATTATTGTTAATATGTAATTCATTATTTCCAGGAGCTCATTGCTTCTACCTTCAATTAAACTGCTAACAGTGATTGTAAATTAAATTGCCTAAATTATTACATTGTTAGCTAACTGCATGATTATATGTACATTTCTGAAACCACATACATTGGACAGTCACCTCCGATACCAGATTCTCTAAATTGTAATGTTGACATGCATTCTCTGTAAAGCTGCTTTGAAACGATATGTATCGTGAAAAGCGCTATACAAATAAATGTGAATTGAATTGAATTGAATTGAATAGTTAATACTGGGGAAAAACTGTGCATTGAAATGCTTGGTGAAACACTGTGCTTGGTAAATTTTTCATCCTCAAACCAAATTTGTGTCTTCAGCCAACAAAGTTTAAATCCCATCTGGCTAGCACGCTTCCCATTACGTTTACGCGTTAGGTCAGTAGGCGGTCTTTTGTGGCTGTTCGAACGCATCCGACCACATGAGTGTTTACACTACGAAAACAATCCAGTTGAATGTGTTTTTGACTACCTCTGGAAGTGGTTGAAAGCGGATAAGCTCAAAAAGTTTTAAATCCCTTTTGCACCTGTATTTAGTGTCATCTACTTGTGATGAGATTGACGAAAACGCTCCTTAATATCTGGCGTAAACAGGGCCATACACTACAGTTCAAAGGTTTGGGGTCGGAAAGTCTCTTATGCTCACTAAAGATAAATTTATTTGATCAAAATGACAGTAATTTTGTGAAATATTACCACAATTTTGAATAAAATAATTAAATAATTTAATTTGAATAAAATAAAATAATTTGAATATATTTTGAAAAGTAATTTACTCCTGTGATCTCTCCAGTCTTCAGTGTCACATGATCCTTCAGAAATCATTCTAATATGCTGATTTGATGCTCAAGAAATATTTTATCATCAATGTTGAAAACAGTTGTGCTGCCTAATATTTTTGTGGTAACCGTGATACTCTTTTCAGGATTCTTTAAAGAATATAAAGTTCAAAAGAACATAATTTATTTGAAACAGAAATCTTTTGTAACATTACATTGTCTTCATTGTCACTTTTTAAATCAAAGTTCTTTTCTTTTTTTTTTTCTTTTTTATAAATGGTACTATTTATAGATATGACCTATAATAGGTTTTTAGCTGTATAATTTTTTTACAATGTCCACTCCTAAAATGTTCAATAATATGTGACCATGTACCTTGAATATTGGGACAGGGAGAGGAACAAGAGGAGGACAGGTGTGTCAGTGCACCGGTGCCTTTTGAAGGAGGGCACTGGGTGAACAGCTTGCTCTCAGCAGGGGTCCTACAGAAGGAGCAGGTGAAAAGCTATCCCCCTACACCTCTTTTACAGTGTCTACCTGACACCGCATTGAGAGAGGGGTGAGAAGAAGAGGAAATCAGCCGATGGAGTCGTGAGCGAAGACGCCATCTGGCAAAGGTTTCGGTGGCAAAACTCTGCAAGACCATGGAAAGGTCAGGTGATAATGATGTCCCTATAAGGATAAGGGGCTTAAATATACATATGCATAACACTTGAGAAAAGAAGAAAAAGGACAGTTGGACTTGTTTCTTTTCGTAAGTTTCTTCTTTTTTCATCCTCTCCAGAAGTTTTAGGAAACTGAACATGAACTATTGTTCTCATTTGTACAGTGGGCAAAGTTCATTTATGCACCAGTAGGGGGTACCAAATGCCAAAGCATAAAACATTCATATTTACAGACAACAAGGCCCAGACCAACCTGACACACAAATTAGCTCTGGCCAGACTGAGCAACCGCTCAACCAGAGATCTCCAGCTGGACTGGACGCAGGTCCAGACTGACGTTTACAAGCCAACTAGGCTTCACTGGCTCTCACATTTCATTGGTCTATTATTTAACAACCTTTTCATTCTTCTCAAACATTTCTCATGTTAACGCAAGTCACAGAAATGCTGAGTTTAGATCTTGCTTTAAAACGTCTGATCCGGACAGAGAGGCCTGTTTGCCTCCCACCCCCCACTCTCTGCTGGGACACCTAATCTGGTTCATTAATGCTCCCAGTCGACCATCAGGGCTGGTCTCCCACAGATAGCTCAGATTTCAGCCGCTTGTCAGTGGCGCACCTGTGCCATCACCTGCTCTGCACGCATTTAGTGCTGTTTTAAAACCAGTATGTACAAAAACTATTACTTAACATGGGGTATTTTTCACCTCATTGTTAGATGAAAAGAAACTGACACTCCACAACAAGGTGAATAACACACAGCTGAAACTGATAAGTTCTGAAAAATGAAGCAATTATTTACAGTGTCCAAGCAGACAGTTCATATTCAGCAAGAGCCATAGGCAGTGCTGCTGAAAAAGGGGGAACATTTGTTCCGGACCCTGGTCTGTGGGGAAATTAATCAAGATTTCGACTGAGTGATTGCATCGGTAGGCCCGTGATGAAGGTTTTGTACTAGGCCCTGGCTATAGGTAAAATATTCCAAGTTAATGGGTAAGAGAGTAAAAGAAGAGGATCTTTGTCAGGGGAAGCACATTTAGACACGGGAAGATGGAAACAATTAGAGTTAAATGGGACCTGAGTGTGCCAGCGGATGGCTTGGATTTGCAGTAAGGAGGATTCCGGCTGGGCACATTGATTGCAAGAGGATGTCTCCACTTAAGAAGACAACGCCCTCACCTTCTCCAGACCACACCGCAGCATTTAAACTCAGGGATAGAGGGTCTGGCTGCCACCCAAAAGCAGGATCTACAATGCTGCTTTACCCATGCAACTTTAAACGATTAAATCGCTTTTTGAGAAGGATGCATTAGATTCAACAAATGTTTACACTACAAACGACTGGCTCAGCATCAAAACCTTGTTTATAAGTGTGCCAGTAAAAGAAAAGGAGACTGTTTAAAGTCGTTAGGTAAAGGGAACATGACAATCTGTGTCTTTTTGAGACTGGCATAGCCCAATGTGGCCTTGCTCATCTGGACAGATGGGAAGCTTTGTTTGCTCTTTGCTATAAAAACAGGCATGAAAGAAAATACCACTGAAGTGCTATGTGCACATATAGACTTGGCAAGCTCCAACTCTGTGTGAATGTGTGCAAAATTATACCTTGGAAAGTCCAACCAGGTCCAGTCCAAATGCTGCACTTATGAGTGCCATAACTTCAGCATATTCCAGCTCTCACCCCTGTGCCCTCCAGTGTGGCCTTTGCCAGACAGCAAGAGGACAGCCGGCCCCTCACTGGCTCGTCCCTGCAAGCATCCCTCGGCTGCAGAGGGGGCAACAGAGTTCCTGGATGCATCAGGGCTACAGATGTGCTGCCAGCTTTGCCAGGGGTCACCTTGGAGAGGCCCGTGGCAGCTTGTCCCCTGGCTCCAGCTGGCTCTCACTTTAATCTGCCCAAAGAGGGGGAGAGAGATCCAGGCAGGAATACAGCATCTCGAACAGGATAACCTATGTGGACATCGCGTTAACCACTATTTGGTTAAGCGCTAAAAAAACCTTAAATGCAAAACAGTGTAAACCTAAACGAGACGCTTGCAGGAGGGATGCTGGCCTCCAGAGATGCCCCCACCAGCTGTTAAACCTCCCCAGAGTCATGGGGTCAGCAGCACCCCCTGTTGGAAGCATGTGTAACATGGCGACAGGCTCAGGGAGGTCATGAGGTGCCCTGCACCGGGCAGACATAAGTAATGGGGCCTCCCCGCTAGGAAGGCATAGCTCTGAATCAATTTAATTAGATGGGTGGAGCAGGGTGAGTGGGACAGGACACACTAAGTTTCAGTTTTTTAACATGCAGGCTGCAAATAACATACATCCACTATTACAAAACAATAAACCAAGAGCCTGTACATTTCATTGATATTTACACAATTAAAGAGTGTTGTTAAGAACAGTGAAAAGATGAATGCCTAAAAACTGTGGTAAAATCACTAATGTACACACTTGTGCGCTTTATTTCATTTTAAAAAACGCCAGCAACATCATGATAACGGTATATATGATGATGTAGTTATTTTTGCCTGAAATTCATCCTCAGGGTGTTTTTAAATGATCCAGTACTTGAACAATTTTTTGTAAATAATTAAATATTTAAATAAATATATTTAAAAAATTAAAATTGAAATGTTTTTGTAACATCTAATTCATTCCACAAAAATTAGTGTCACTAAGTGGACGGTGGTTGAACAGGTAGACTATGTGCAAGTGACATATCTCTGACCTTATGAAAGTAGGCCAATTCTCTCATTATCTGGCAACAAGCAATGTTTTCCAGAGGTGACTGCACTGGTGGTCTTATCATATTTAATCTCCTGATTTCAGTGACATCTGTCCATACTGCCTCTCTCACACGCAGGCACACTCTCTGTCCTCTGTATGTCCTGCCTCCATCAGCATCATCACCCAACAAACACACTCATCTCTGATCATTCGTTGAACAGTAATCTCACCTAATCCAACTAGATATTTTTAATGAATTAAGTGGCAATCTAGATTTTATTTTCCGTAACCATCCACTCATCTAATTGATTGTAAAGTCAGGCCCTACATCAGACAGATGAGTTTTACATTTCTATAAACACTTCTTACAAGTCCTAATTAAACTAGAACACTTAGGGACATTAAACTACTAAAAAGAAGAAACAATAATTATAGCTTCAGGCTGAATTTTGCTATGCTATGCTTTGCTTATGCTTTTACACACTGACATATACACAAGTGTTGTTACACCCAACTTAACTAGCTGTGCACCCTACAAATGCAGTTCATATTTCATGGTTTTGTGCATGAACTGAGTCTAAGGCCAAACACAGGGGAAAAGCCCCTCACATGTTTCTGCCACAGCTTAAGTGGGAACATACAGTACTGGGCCTTCACAACCAAAGGAAATGTAGATAATATATAATTATATCATATTATATTATTATTTTATATTCATGTTATGTTTATAATATATGAATCTCATTCCATTACATACAATAGCAAACCAAGTGGTATTTAAGATTTTAATAAAAAAATCATTTAAAAAAAAGTAGACACTTAAAGCAAAATAATTNAACAATCATTTAAAAAACAGTACATACACTTTAAGCATAATAATTTAAAAAAGACTACTTAAGTTAAATAAAAAATTTATATTAAAATAAAACGTACCATTTATAATACCGTTATAATATTATAGTTTTATGTTTATATTATATGAATGGCACTACATTACATAAAATATCAAACCAAGTGGTATATTTAAAATAAAATTAATAAAAGGACAGAATTAAAAAAGTTACAATTTAAGCTAATTCATTCCACACTGTAATTAATTGTGAAATAGATGTTACATAAACATCCCTTTCATTTTAATTTTTTTAATGTATTTATTTAAATGTTTAATTTTCCAAGTAACTAAATAATTTTTAAAAATGACAATGTAATATATAAAACATTCTGGGGTTGTATTTCAGGCAAAAACATTTCCAAAAAGAATTTTAATTTTTTAAAAGAAGGATTTAAATATAATATAATATAATATAATATAACATAACATAACATAACATAACATAACATAACATAACATAACATAACATAACATAACATAACATAACATAACATAACATAACATAACATAATATAATATTTTATAATATACATAAAAACCAGATGTACAATTTAAAATTGATAAATTATTGTGACAATTTACGGTTGTCAAATATTACTGAAACATGTCCATAGTTTCTTCATCCACTAAAAATGACACTGAAATCAAACAATGGCTTGGAAAAGTGAAGTTAGATCTGAGAAAATGCACTTGCATTTCTTTGCAAATGCCACTGCAATGAAATGAATTCATTTTTAACTGTGGCTTAAGTGTTCAAATACGTTTTGGTGCCACTGTTTATTTCAGCATGATTGCCAATATAATAAATGTCAATGCCAGGTACTTGATGACTTGTTTTAGTCAATTTCAAGACATTTTAGGCCTGCAAGCAAACATCATGCACAATGACTTCTACAACGGAAGGCGTGGTTCAGTGGTTACGGTCATAAATCAAAGAACTGAATGTTTGGAGATCACTTCACATATTTTGGAGCAGGTGAGTGTGGTAGTGCTGTTAGAAACTAGGAGGGATAATAGCTCTGGCCGTGATCCAGTGATACCAGTGAAGCCCCGCACCCACAAATACTACCCATGTTCCCCCTTCAATTGGCAACTTACACCTTTTTTTGGCAGCAAAACGGTGGGTGGCTGGAGACCAAGATGAAGGCTATGGAGAAAAAAAAAAAAAAAACAGTTCTCACCCCCCTAACACACACACACACGTACACACAGATACAGACGCAAAAATACCCCTCCAAATACCAGATGGTGTTTTTGGAATCTGTTTCCTTTTTTTTCATGACAAAAAAAAGACAACTCCCAAGGAACACGCATTCTGCATACTTGGGTACGGAGCCATACAACCGCCGCTGCGTTCACTGAAAGACAAGTATCAAGTGAGACATGACAGCGAAAACTTTATAAACAAACTGATGATTGCAGCTTGAGGAACAAGAAAAGTAGAAAAGACAAAGCAGAAAAAAGTACACCAAACTGTAAAGATGAGAGACTCTGGTTGAGGCCATAATTGGTAAATAAATGGATGAGTGCCATGGCACAATCCATACCTGGTTTAGAAACTCCTCAGAGACATCCTCAAGAGCTGATATCAACCTTTCTAATACATCAAGCCTGTATAAAGTATATGAAAAGTACTGAAAGGGAGATCTGCAATGGAAAAGTCACTGGATTTAGTTACTTCACGCACAATTGGGTATAAATGACATAAAACCGTTGTCGATCTATCTACTGGATTAAAACCGAAAGAGTGATTTCTATCTTAAAAATAATGGTTCCAAAAAGGAGGTTTTCACAGTGATGCCATTGAAGAACCATTTTTCATTCCCCAAAGAACCTTTCAGCAAACAGTTCTTAAAATAACCATTTTTTCTTATTGTGAAGATAAAAAAAAAAAAAAAAAAAACTTTTTTTTAACTATAAAGAACCTTTTGTGCAATGAAAAGGTTCTACGGATGTTAAAGGTTCTTCATAGAACCACAGATGCCAATAAAAAGCCTTTATTTGTAAGAGTGTACCTAAACTCTCTAAAAGAAGCATCTGAAGGGAGCATCTTCACTCTTTATTGTCCCAAACAAGGCAAGAAAAAGGCACCAGACTGGCCCAAAGACCCAGCTGTCTTGGCCAGTAGCCATAGATCTCTAGGGAGAGAAAAAGAGAGGGGCAGATAGAGAGCGAGAGAGTACGAGAAAAACGATGGACTTGGGCGAAAGAGCGATAGAGAAGGGGAGGGGGCTGCCCTGCCGAGAGTGGCGTTCCACACAGAGCCATGCCAGGAATAGAAAGGGGTCCTTTTTCTCACATAGCGACCCCTAACCCCCACTAGACAGCAGGGATTTCACACGCATCTCTTCCACACAATTGATCCTTTCATTCCACAGCATAGACACACAGAGACGGGCTTAGATCGAAGAGAGGGGGAGGTAGGGAAGGTATAAGGGAGACAACAGGATGAACCGTCTCACAAACAGCTTTGATAGCATCAGGTCAAATATAGACGAACACAGACACACTGCGTGTATGAGGAAGATTGTTTTACGGCAGTTGGGCCAAATCGTCCTTAACGCTCGCTCTACATGCTTAGAAAAGGCCATTTGGCCTTGGCAAGGGTATAGGTGTCACATAGCAGTGACAGGCCGGCCACCGGGAGCAGCCATCAACCTGTCTATGTCGCTATAATGGAGAAATGTAGCACATTATACATTTAATATGCATAATGCGTATAATGTGTTGAAAAAGTTGAAACATTTATTCAGATTTCATATATGAGATTAATTATATTTATATTATTTATATTATATATAATAGATAATATTTTATGTAAATATATATGTTATTATATAAATATATTTATTTTTATATAA
Organism: Anabarilius grahami; assembly: GCA_003731715.1. Taxonomy (NCBI): domain Eukaryota; kingdom Metazoa; phylum Chordata; class Actinopteri; order Cypriniformes; family Xenocyprididae; genus Anabarilius; species Anabarilius grahami. The sequence goes on along the minus strand of RJVU01053127.1, from coordinate 8,927,534 downwards.
AATATATAGGAGGATTAAAATATATCCTGCATGCTATTCTTAAAATAGTCATTGATGTAATTTCTTCTAAAACTTTAGTGAGGAAGTATGTCAGTCTCAAAAGGAACAAGAGTAGAAATCCAACATGAAGCACCTATTTTTGAAAAACATTGCAAAACGGTCCAGCATATTTGATAAGACACAAAGGTTTCTCAGTTAATATCTTGAACTGACTCCAAATTCAGCTTCTTTTACTTCCTCTGTTGTTTTCTTTTTCCTTTTTTTTTTTTTGAACCACAGAGCCACATCCAAATCTGATCCTCGTTTCTTCGCATCTCTTGATGGAAAGCCAACAAAACAATCGTGTGCCAAGTGCGAGCTTGAGAGAATGCTAAAATTTACCTGTCAATATTCTCAGAGCCCATCACTGCATTAATTTATTCGAACACGCATTTCACAGCTTCTGGCAGTTTTAATATGTGGGGGGAGGAAATATATATGCATAAATGAAAACAAGTAACAAAATAAGCTCTTGGAACTGGGCATAAAACACTAGGCTCATGAAGCAGATATACATCACATTACAAAAGAGGCAAAGACACCCTCAGGCACATTTTCTACAAAAGACATTTAACATATGAACGGATATTAGAGACTTTGCTTAAGTCAAGCAGAAAGTCTCCAAAGTTAAAAACTACTCTGAAATCAGAATTCTTTATAATGCAAGTCTGCCTACTGAGTAACTTGTATAATATATAAAAATATATTATAGTGTGTTTGGGTCTCTCCCTCTCTCTCTCTCTCTATATATATATATATATAATATATATATGTATATATATATGTGTGTGTGTGTGTTATGTGAAAGAACAAACATTTGATAGCGCTGAATTGCGCTTTTAAAGGTGCTGTTCTATCACCCATTGACAAATTAATTCTGACTCCATCAGGTGGGCGGTGAGTCATTCAGGGCTGGTAACGCAAAGCACATTAACAGATTGAGAGTCACTGAACGCTCAGTGTGTGCCCTGAGCACCAGCCCTGCTTTGGAGGTCTGAGCGAGTGGGATAGAGAAGCTGCTCCCTCGCTTCAGGGCTCGGCCTGGAAGTCCCAGAGCAGAGACACTGAGAGAGCATGCGGTGCTCAGGAAGTTCAAGCAGACAATTTTAATCCTCCAATTTCCTCCACTCTAATCATTTCTCCGTAGTCCACGGTGGAGACCAAATTAGAAACATCTTCCACTCCGACATAACACACACTGCTCGGACAACAGGCGGCAAAAATGAGACGTTGTGTAAAACAAAATGCCACAAAAGATTTGTGTCAGGTTTTGTCATGTGGTCTTGGCTCTTTAAAGCATTGTTACGTTACAAAGGGTGTGCAATAAAATAAAACCGCTTTACTAAATAACCTAAAAGTAGGGCTGCTTTTTTATTGAACTACTTTTTAAGATTAACTCCAGCTGTGAGTTGTTCTAACAATCCAGGTTGCTTATTTCACATTATTCGTCATCATATAACAGAAAAAACACTTCCAATACTTTTAAATAAACAATTAAATGACAAAAAAATGTGCTTGCAGAACGTTAAATGATTTATCAGTATTTCATTGGAGTTTTTGAAAAGTAAAAAATATAAAGGGGACAAAAAGATGTGGCAAGTAATGAAATGTAATTACTAATCATGGAGTGTCCCATAAAAATTAGTGTTATCTGTATGCACCGGGGGTCTGAGAGTAACGCAATTTCGATTCTCTGTATGTATGTACTGTACATGTGGTAGAATTGACAATAAAGCAGACTTTGAGACTTTGAGAAAAGATATATAATAATCTAAGTCCAATATAAGAAATAATGGCAAATTCATGAATAATTTATTTTCCATTATATACACTCAAGGTCGCCTTAAGACCTTAATTAACAAGTTTTACATAAGCTGGACGAAATTATATTGCATTATAATTATAAGGTCCAATTCAAACGCTTCTTCAATATATTGCAATAACCCAGAACACATTTAAACAGCACATGCGAAGAGAATTAACATGGAGGGCTTATGAAACCTGACAGTGTTTTTGTCTCTCTTTTAACCTAATTTGATCTGTGACGTTAACGCTGCGGGCGGTGTACTCCAGTGGACCCTTACAGCAGCGATCATATAATGATTTTATGCCCTCACCCTATTCCCTCTGACTCTCACCCTCAAATTTTGTGCCTCTCAGGTGTTTCTGCTCACTGACAAGCAGATTACAGAAGTGCCAATTGTACAGAAGATAAAATCCCATTAGCCCCTTAGGTGGTAAGGGATCCCATCACAGCAGCATTAGTGCACTGGTGAGTGGACATCACGCCCGATCTGGTCCGCCTCTCTGCCCCAAAAGCTCAAGCACCGCAGGAGAACAAGTGGTGTTAATTGCAGTGGGTATTTTGAAAAAATATCAACATGCATGTCGGCCATTAAATAATCTTTATAAAGGATATGGATGATTACGATTTTATTTTAAGTGAGGATGTCAGTCTTGCTCGTTCTTAAATTATCCAAATTTTATGAGTAATTGCCACTGAAAAACTAAAATGTTCTGACAATCCAACTGTGACGACAAACTAAAGAACCGATAGATGCACAAATAAAAAGCCATGTGACAATTAATAATTTTAGTATGAATGTAAACAGAGTAGTGTATTGGTTGTCTGGATGTTTCAGGCATTACTGGCCAAGTAAAAGCAGAAATGGGCAAAGAAAAGGAGGGCTGAGAAGGTCACATTTTGATCCATTCATAAAACTACAATTCACTTAAAAATACCTTACAGAAAATCTTACGAAAATCTAGTTTATTATTACTTTCAATGTTTGTATCTTTCCCTTTATCCCCTTAAAAAATACATAAAACTCATGAACTAATGAAAAATGAATTACTAAACCAAGTATTTACTTCACCAAATCAAAATGTTGAATGCTATTTTTAAGAGGAATTTTTATTAAAGAAAAATAACACAGTAAGCAACAGCAACAAAACAATACTAATATTAAATCCTATTTTATACCATTTAAAATAATTATTTGTGTGTGTGTGTTCTTGTTTATATTACATCGTGGGGACCAAATGGCCCCACAATGTAATAAAAACCTGAGATCACCTACATCGTGGGGCCCAGCCAGCGGTCCCCACGAGGGAAATGGATTAATAAACATACTAAATGATGTTTTTTTGAAAATGTAAAAATGCAGAATGTTTCCTGTGATGGTTAGGTTTAGGGATAGGGGTAGTGTAGGGGGATAGAAAATACAGTTTGTACAGTATAAAAACCATTACGCCTATGGAGAGTCCCCACTAAGATAGCAAAACAAACCTGTGTGTGTGTGTGTGAATGTGTGTGTGTGTGTGTGTGTGTGTGTCCAAATGTTACATTTAAAATCAACATTACTGTTAATCTACTGTATGTGTGGAAATACAATACGGCAGATACAAATGCATACAAAATCTTCTGATCTAAACTTGGCAACATGTTGAATTAGGAAAATATTAATGCTGTAACTAATGACAATTTGAATATGTAAGGTATATTTCAAATTCTCACAATATTTCTGCAAAACCATTCATCAAATTTGAATTTAGAATTTGTGGAATTCGATTTCATAACTTGAATCTATATCAACTCCTTTTATCTAAAGACACACAAAAAAACATTAATATTCTAATATCCTTAACGCAAATATTAGCATTCAGGTTTTAAAAAGCTTTTTGTACTATATTAAGATTTGCAAAGCAACAAAATAATTTAAAAATGTTAAGGTGTCATTAAGTTGCAAAACATATTAAGACCAGCACGACAGATGTGAGTAATGTCACGCATCTCTGTTCCCCGTTATCTTTGCACGCCAAATTAATAAGAGGAAGTGTGATTTATGATCAACATTACAAAATTTTTTATAAAAAGCATACAAGCTCATCAGCAAAATTTAACTATCAACAACATAAAAATGTCAAAAATTAGAACTAAATCGGACAAATTAAAGACAAACTAAAGGGATAAAAAAAAAAAAGTCGTAAAAGCAGTTGCACAGGCTCACATTCCCGCGGTGTCTCTACAGCCCTGGCCCTAGTGTGCATCACGAAGAAGAATTTGTGCACATTACCACCCTCAACTTCACAGAAACTGCACCGATCCCATTAAGCCCTCCACCCAGATACCAGAATATAGCATTTCTCTTCCTCTAATCTGGGCGCTCAAGTAGTTTCCCATAAAGGCGGTAAAAGAAACATTTACTCCAGTTTCTCTCTCACCAACTTTCCTCAGCAGTGTCATACAGAGAGACAAGCTTGTGTGACCCGGGTGAGGGGGGAAAGTGAAAGGAGGGAGACAAAATCCGAGATCTAAAGTTTATGCTCCTCTAACTGGCAAATAATACAGTTATTGTTCCCCTGCAACACAACTACCTAGTGTTTAAGTTGGCAAACGAGTGTGTGCAACAACAACAAAAAAGTTCTTTCGGACACCATGAAGGTTTGTAAAAAAAATAGCAATTATAATAACGAAGGCAATAATGCAGTTTAAGTTCAAGCAGGGCTAATGAATCATTGCCTAATGAACCCTGGACACTGTGAAAAGCCTTTCATGTACCCGACGCGGCTCATTTGTAACTGCCGGCCACAATAGACTATTGTGAATCCCTACCCCTCCTCATCTTGCTGCGATCTACAAACCGGACTTTTTTTTTTCCTCTCCCACTTTCACCTCTCTTCATTTCTGGTGGAGCGACAGTTATGTCAAAGGTTGTCTGGCCTCACTGACCACAACAAGCAAGTTAATCTGCCCCGGCACAGAGTCCGTCTTGTCCCAGAACACTTTGGAGTTTTTTTTCCCTCTCTCCTCTTCATGCTTTAATTGCAGCGACGGAGTGTCATAGCCGAGGAGCGGAGCACCGACTGAGCACTGTGCGAGCGACCGCGTGCACCACAAAACCTCAGTGTAAACAAGGGATTAAAAGAATCGATGCAAGACCTGTCCTGTTTCTCCTTCTTTGGACTCCTGCGTAAAACTTTTCTGTCAAGTGAAAGCGGAAGACGCTGGAGAAGAAAAAAAACACACAAGGGACGTCTCGTTTGCGGATACGGACTGACAGCAGAAAAGTAATGAATGAATGAGAAATGTCACTTGTGCGAAAGTGACAAAAGAGCTTTTGTTTTCGACAAGGATATATTTTTCCGTACTCAAGTATGTGAAAAAACAAAGTCAATTGTTATCTGACATCTTTAACAAAGTGGACAATAAAAGAGGAGTACATTAAAGAGAAAACAAAGAAGATAAATGTGACAGGACCCACAGAGGAGCTATTGTGTGGAACAAAACTACAATAAAAAAACTAATTGCCACCAACTGGACAAAAAAGGAAGAGAGGAGTTTCAAAAAACAAAGTGTGTTCTGTGTGCATAAAAACGAAGGAGGGAAGTTTTTCTTTGAAGAAAAAAAAAAAAGAAAAAAAAGGTAAAAGAAAAAGAAGAAGAAGAAGAAAAAAGGTTCGGTCGCTGCCAACTTACCATCCACCAAGTCCTGGCCGAGATGTCGTAGCAGAGCTGCCATTTGATGGAGCCTTCCGAGGTTTTAGCTGCCATTACGCTGTCAGCAAGCTTCATCTGATGCTAGTGCACTCACCGGAGATAAGACACCTAATTGAGAAAACATTTGCACTGGCATGTTGGGCAACATGTAGCCCACTCCATACCATATGGAATCATGGGTAAAAAAAATCCTTGACAATGAACCAATCTCACGCAGACCCCGTGGCAAGGTGAGCGGCAGTCATCTGCTCACAGAGCGAGCTGTCCTTAAAAAAATACACCACAATGATGAGCCCTTTTTTTCCACATCACTGAGTGCCTGAGGTCCTTTTTTCTCCTTAATTAGGGCTCGCGCTTCATCACTGCCACCATCACCATCATCATCACCATCATCATCACTATCACAATTTAGTTGACTTAGGTCTGCTCAAGATCTTTTTCTCCTTCATTCACTTTTTTTTTGGAGGAGTGGAGAGATTTAATAGGACAGAGTCAGGTTGCGGGAGTTAAGGGAACGGACTGATGCGCCACAGGCTATTAGCCTGAAATTCTGCTGGACAGATGGAACTACTTAAAGACTATCATGCAATGTTTTGTTTTGGACTTCTTCCCCCTATGCCGGAAAAAGGTTTCTTTTTGGGGGCAAATTTATTTTCAAATCGTAGTCGAGCACACCAACAGAAATATTCAACGCTTATTGACAGTTCTGCTTTTACAATGTTCAAATTATTTTACTGTAAATTATTAACAAAGTTAACCATCCTGATATCATTTACGGCGACACTCTCATATAATCACTGTAAGTTTCTACAGTATATTCTAATTAAAGAAACTTTTATTAATTTATTCATCTTTAAAATTAAGCATTCGGGTACATTCTTTTTAAAATATTTTTTAAAGATTACTTGATTTTTTTTCTGCAAATGGTTTTATTATTAAAACACATTATCACTATATATATATTTATTAACTTTTAAAACTTTCTCTTTTCTTAAAAGCTTTTCCCAAGCATAAAAGTGATATAGCGACAGAGGTTATGAGAGGTCTGGGTGCTTCAGGTTCCTAAGTAAGGGGAATACCTGAGATATGGGCAAGAGAGGGAGAGACTAACCATCAAACAGTTCTCCCATTGTGACGCTGGCTGAGGAATGTGATTTAGCCGGAGATATTGGGAACATTGTTGGGAGAGGAGAAGTGGAGCGCCACAGGTAACCCTTACACCAGGGTCTGGGTCGGCAAACCTATAGACAGATTAATCAACTTTTATTTGGTCATCAACTTTTTCAGTTTATTTTGCTTATTTGAAAATACCTTTAAAACAAACCTCTTGAAAATGCCTTATGTAATTAAGATTGCGACTCGAAAATAAAACAACTACTTTTAAATAAAATAAGATTTTCCAATAATGTCCTTAGCATCAATCAAACTCAACTTGGCTAAATTAATTGGCAATATTATTAGAATAAGTTATTCAAAAATATTTTAAGACATTTTAGTTTTATTATTATTATCAGACTATAAGTTTTAAGTGCTTTTAGTGTGAACTTTCTGACTTAAAATAAAACTTGTGACTGCTGAAGTCCGCCGCAGTAACGCTGGGCTTGGTAAAAAAAAAAATGACGGCAGATAATCCTGCGAACAGAACGGCAGGGGTCTGGACACTAGCCCTGATTGGGAGCCGTGCCATACGGCCAGCAAGCACTGTTTACTATATACATCTCACAGGTCATCAGGGTCCACACACAGCCAAAGACTGGGCTAACATTGCACAGGAATGCAATTATAGCCCTCTCACTATGAAAGCTTGGGAGGTAATCATTTCAACAATGCTGTTTGTTTAAGTGGTATTGCTTCTGAAGTGTTTTGTGGATCCAAACAGCATTTAAATAAGTAGAGATGCATGTAAATGAAGCGAGTGGGATCACCGGATCAAATCCATGAGTATAAATATGTAATCATAACCTATTAAATAACCTATTTAACTGTCAGTATTTAAATTACATTTCTCCAAATAAATAATAATCTACAGAAAATAAAAAATTGCCTACAGAATCTAGCATTTTAGAATTTCAATAAAAAAATCTTATCTTACAGAATGACTGCCAAAAGAATAATGCAGATAAAATGAACACCTTCCTTTATGTGCAAAATTCATATGAACACAAATCATTTACTTAAATAGAAAAACTAACACACGAAATGTGTTGTTCCTCTGTTGCCCAGTAGAAGGCACTCTTGTACTGATCTGACCTGCTTTGATTAAATTTGCTCTCAAGTTTCTCGAGACTTTTGGTGACATCTCATAGAATAATCTTACTTCAATAAACTGTCCTGGTGAGGAAAATAACATATATATGAATATATAGCTGACTCATTTTCTATATATAACTAAAACAAAAAAGGAAGAACAGTATTCAAGGATGTTCAATAAAAAAATGTATTTGAAACACTGTGGATAATCAATGACAAAATGAACCTAGACAAAAATAAGTGATTAGATGTTCTAATGACCAATATCTCTATCATAATTCATAAACCATTTTAACAGTCTGAGTCTCAATACATGCAAAAATAGACATTTCAGTATTTTTGGATTAAATAATCTGTCTATTTCTGCTGCATTCATACAGTGGTTAGAGAGTCCATTTCAATCTATGTGAAAAATCAAATGACACACTACGGCATCTTCTTGCTAACCTTATTTTACTTTAAATGCCCCAAAATCATCTGGCACAAGCTCTGAAATGGAAAAGCACTCTGCCACCTAGCAATGCCAGTTACTCTCTATAACAGGAAACTTAGCAAATCAAAGGAAGGTCTGAATTTTAGAATAGATCTACAGTATAGCATACATGTGCTGGAATCAAGATCTGGTTTGTGGGAAACTCAGAAAAAATATCACCAGCTGCAGCCGGCAGTCTGCAAACCATGAACGACATGCTCCTGAAATCACGCTACATTGACGCTACTAACTGTTTTCAAATTGTAGATATGACAAATTCATTTTCCAAAACAAATCATTCTCTTCATGCACATTTAGCATTTCCACATGCTGTAGTACGTCACATCATACTTGGTTAAGCATTACATGCCTCTTTTTTCTTACCTAAACTAAATGCTTTCTGATAGCCTTTAAATTTATTTTTACTAACTTTTTGCTAATGTAAAATTAGTAACCGGCTGAAAACACTGGTTTTATTACATGCCAAAACATGTCCCCAATTTCTCCTTTAAAAAAAAAGAACAAAAGTGTCTTTAGTTCCAGAAAAAACTCACAATGTTCTGAGAGATCTCAATATGACTTTCAAAAATGGTCTTTCTGTAAGAAGACAAATGTTTTATATCTATCCTAAACAATTTTAGGAGAAACATCTGAGACTAAGCTGATACTTAAATGAAACTATAACCTGAGTTTATAAAAGATAAACAAATTCACGACATTAAAGTCACAAAGAAACAGAAGTAGCGACAGATTTGTTCTTCCATATTATAATGTACATTCAAGTGAAACAGATTATCGAAAAAGACAAAAAAAACATAGGAAAGGCACTTGTTCTGTTCTGTTGACAGAGTTATGAACTTTTGGTAAAAAAAAATAATTAAAAAAACTACACGAGGTCCAAAGAAATAACAATAAGATGCATTTAGAACTTTAACAAATATATAAAAAAATAGGCCAAATTCAACAATCATTGATTTAACGGATAGAAAATGTGTCATTTATTATATTCTTGCAATAAATAAAATGATCAACTAGCACAAATAACACCGCTGTGCATGGCCTGAACTAGTTTTAACATCCTAGAAAGCCTAATTCTATAAGCAAAAGAAAATGTCCAGCAGAGCAAACTTAAGGCCCTTGCCAAAACCAGGAAGCACCAGTGTTTATTTCCATGCATTCTCCCTTCTGATTGTTGGCAGATGCCATTATGTTCCAGGTTATTAAACTGTAAAGGGAATTGCATGAAGCCAAATAAACAGTTCCTCGTCATCTGTGGTCATGTTAGCATTGATATTACTCGGCTGTTATGAATGATACCTCAACAATGTCTTTGAAATGTCACATGCAGGCCTGCTACACTCCAAGATATGAGAGCTTAAACTACTGTAGACAAGCGATGACAGAAAAACTTCCCAATAAGAGATTAACTTGAGAGAAATAGAAGCCTAATGCCACTGTGGAAAACTTCCGCTTGAATTCGCCTGCTAGACAAACGCTAAACAAAGAAAGTAATAGGGACCTGCTGCAAATGCGCTCCACCAATTAGAAACACACCGCATGGTCGTCTGCCCTAGCGCGGTCCAAAATGTTTCAATTTGCCAGAGGAAGCCAGGGAAAACCATCCAATAATGCACCCATTGTTGGAAAAATCCTGTCTGGAATCAATGAGAATGAAATCCAGAACTATTTACTGGAGCTGCACTGCATGTGTCTGGAAAAACACGGCCGCCGTTATTCATGGCGGACATTTATTGGTGCGAGTGTTCGAATATTGATTCAAAAAGGTGTGGATGTAACACAAATAAAATTCACAAAAAGTACGAATGTGAATCGAAAGGGACAGCTGGTCCCAATACGCACATGTCTGTGTTTATGGTTGATAAATCCTGCGTGCGTGAAAATGGAATATTGTATGTGAAGGTTGCCAGAAGCGCACAGCCTGAGACTAAGGGCCTGGCAGAGATAAGAAAGTCGAGTAAAGAGAAGAGGCTTGAGCTATGGCCATGAGGACCATCTGCTTCAAGCATCTACACGTGGCCAAGATGTGCTATATCAGCTTCACGTTCATTATAATCACACCCAGGCAACTTTTCCTCTAAATATTGGAGTTGATGAATGCCTTTAATGCGATGGTCATTTTGTTACCGAGTTGACACGGAAACAAACTCCAAGACAATTAACCCCATGCAACAGATTAATGACTGGTTGGCAGATAACCTTTCTCTGGGAGTGTTTCAGGAGTGTCCTTCAGTGCTATTTATACCCACAAATCTTTAAAGACATCATAATGCATCATTTGAAGGCATTCATCAATTTTGTTAGTGGAAAGTTGATGGCTGAGTCAAGAAAAACATACAACTTTTGAAGGATTTGCTATGTTGCATGAGTACAAAAACTGGGACGCTGGAAGAAAAAAAGCCCTGCAGACACTATGAATGGCGGCCAAATGCTGATAAGGTATGCCAAATGCCACAGTGCTGCATCTCCCCAAAACAAGATGTGGTGCCATTCTGCCATTTAAGGCAATAGGCGGTTTGTGTGGTGCAGGGCTCTTGCCCTACAATATACCCGCCTCAGCGATGTCCATCCTGGCACATCATAGTTAATCACATAGAATGGCGATGAATGGCGGCCAAAGCTGTCACTGAGATGTCCCATGTCAGCCAGCAGCATCCTCAGCACTGTTGTCTTGACCTTCACTTATCTTCGCACTGATTACCCCTTCTCTTCAGTTCTGCAAAAAAAAACAAAAAAAACAAACATAATAATTTATAAAAAATTGTATTTATAAAATCAAATTTAACATACAGTACCAAACATATTTGAGTTGCCATATCCTCATGAGACCCAAGCACAGTTACGGAGCCCCTAAAGGGATATGGTGGTAGAAAAAAAAATGGGAAGGAAGGAAATTTTACGTGGTGGTGGAAAAAAATTTGGGATGGGAGGAAAAAGATTTTTTTTTTCAAATCTTTTGCGTTCCCTCACAAAGATGTTTTGCGTTCCCACGCAAAGATGTTTTGCGTTCCCTCGCAAAGATGTTTTGCGTTCCCTCGCAAAGATGTTTTGCATTCCCTCGCAAAGATGTTTTGCGTTCCCACGCAAAGTTATAATCGTTCCCTTGCTGTGTGCTCGGACAAACACTTCCTCTTTAATGTCCCGCTGGCTGGCAGTAGTGTTTCAGTAAGTAACATACGTTAATAATGCACACAAATAATGCGCGGCTCATAGAGTTTGAACTTGTTGGACTCAAAAATGAAGAAATGCAGTCAGTGCTTATGTCAAGCAGTTCAGTTGGCAATATATTCACAGATTCGAGCTTCCTGGATTAATAACTTGTGAGCTAAACATTGTTAAAACACAAATGCAGCTACTTCCAATCATAGTAACCTAGACAACAAGCTACAACAACCCAATTTTCCTCAAATGTGCTTTATAATAAATTGGTCTCTATGAACAGGCGGCTGAGATACACGTCTGAAGGGACCGTCTGAAAAGTGCAAAACCCAACACTTAGTTTGATTTAAAAAAACGTATAACGTTTATGATTATTAATTATTAAATAAAATAATATAATAATAACTTCACTGTTATTAGTAGAAATATTAAATAAATTGTAATGCCATCAAATCCAGAAAGCAATTATCATGCAAAAGCTGTTGTAAGTATGTAAGCTGTGTATCAACATCATTTGTGTAAAGAAGGCCTTTATGTGCTACTTGCCAAACTAAGTGTTGTAGTACCAGCAGGAGAGCAGTGATGTATGAACTGAATTTGGTGACAGTACAGTGTGTTACAGTAAAGTTATTGAGTATTTTTCGTAATATAAAATGAACAAAAGGGTTTCGGGTTTTGCACTTTTCAGACGGTCCCTTCAGACGTGTATCTCCGCCGCCTGTTCAAAGAGACCAATTTATTATAAAGCACATTTGAGGAAAATTGGGTTGTTGTAGCTTGTTGTCTAGGTTACTATGATTGGAAGTAGCTGCATTTGTGTTTTAACAACGTTTAGCTCACGAGTTATTAATCCGGGAAGCTCAAATCTGTGAATATATTGCCAACTGAACTGCTTGACATAAGCACTGACTGCATTTCTTCATTTTTGAGTCCAACAAGTTCAAACTCTATGAGCCGTGCATTATTTGTGTGCATTATTAACGTATGTTACTAACTGAAACACTACTGCCAGCCAGCGGGACATTAAAGAGGAAGTGTTTGTCCGAGCACACAGCAAGGGAACGATTATAACTTTGCGTGGGAACGCAAAACATCTTTGCGAGGGAACGCAAAACATCTTTGCGAGGGAACGCAATCTTTGAGAGGGAACGCAAAAGATTTGAAAAAAAAAAATTCCTCCCATCCCAAATTTTTTTCCACCACGTAAAATTTCCTTCCTTCCCATTTTTTTTTCTACCACCATGTCCCTTTAGGGGCTCCGTACACAGTGGACATTATATTTTAGCAAATTTCTCTGACAACGTACATGTCACAGTTTTATGTCTGGATGTCCTGTAAAGAGCACACTCTGGGATCTTCAGTGATACCAAATGTTCGGAGGTTTCACCATGACAACTTCCTCTCCTTGGTCTTCAAAATTACTGACATTAATTGAATGATCAAATTTAACACTCTTATGGAAATATGATAATATTTTGTAATTATCATTTAAATCTGACTAATTTTCTAATTGTCATAAATCAACATCTTAGGAAATTGTTATGGGGTTTCAAATATATGAATTTCTGTTACAAAACAGGGCATCGACTGTAGTGGACACCAGGACTTAGAGCATGTAAATCAGGCATTTTGGGAGACACAACAAGTGAATAGGGAAAGAAATTATATGTCAATTTTCCTATTAGATATCTTCTTATGAAAATGTTGCCAATTATTACACTTCTTTTTTCATTACATGTTGCCACAGGAACACATTTTATACAATCATTATACAATGTTTGGTTAAAGAAAATCCTGAAACCTAAAAATAGATTGGTGAATGAAAAAGAAAATTGTTTCTGCCTATATACAGCTATGGAAAAAATTAGTTTTTTTTAATTTACTTAATTTTTTCCATAGCTGTATGTCTTTTCATTTTTTGAATAACTAAATCCAGTGCTATCACTACAGTGGACATACCATAACAATAAAAAAAAAAATGTGTTTTTTTATGTTCCAAACAATATAATGACAATAAAAAAAAAAAAGCTAAATTCACAAAACTTTTTTTCCTGGTTTTCAGGAGGACATATCTTTACATGTTGATGTAGGCTACTTAAAAAATATGGTAAAGGTCAAAAAATATTAATGTATGACAATGATACCTTAAAACTTAAAACACAATAGCCCGGTTTCACAGACAGGGCTTAGCCTAAACCAGGATTAGGCTTTAGTTCAATTTGGGTATTTAAGTCGTTTTTATAAATGTACCCTAGAAAAAAAACAATACTGGTGCGCATCTTCAGACAAAACAATGGCACTGACATATTTTAAGATATGTCAGTCCAAGTTACTTTCAAGCTCAAACATGCATTTTAGTCAAGGACTGGCATAAGCCTGGTCTGTGTAACCGAGGGAAAATGATACTATAATATGGTAGGCAAAGTGTACCCAACATTTGGCATGTAATATATTTAAAATACGATTTAAATGAAATGTGATGCAAGTTCAAATAAGTTTGTGCAGTAAATACTGTAAATTACCTCAGATAAAGCGTCAATTATGCTTTTTACCTCAGTGTACGGGGCGCGTCGTAGATGACAAAACGCGACATTTCTGTCAGTTCATATATATTCACAAACTAACTTTAGATTTTTTTTAAGCACATTAAATATACAAATACGGTATCTCGTTGAACAGTAAAACAACATTTTTAACAACAGGTACACACTAGACACAGGTAAAAAGTATCTCACGCGCGGAGCACTGGGCGGGAAACAAAAGTATCGCGCACGCGCACAAATCCACACGACGCCTTTTTCGTGGCTACTGAATATTCCCTTGTTTGGCTTTGCATTTAACATTATTGATGAATAACTTGAAATGATTCATGATGGTGTCTTGGGCGTTAGAAAAGACGCCATTTTTAGTGTGTAACAGTTAAAATAAATTATTTCCGTAGCGTCTTTAGCTTAAAACCATATTGTGTTATAGGCTACTTCCTGTTTCTTCATCTTCAAGAATCAAGGTAAATATCCCTTTACAATATTTTATTGTACGTTGTTCCCTTTTTTTTTTTTATTGAGTTTTGTCAAGTTATGCAAAACGTGTGAAAATATTTGACGCTGTGTATGACACTTTGGAAATGCTCGTGGTGATTCAAGAAAAATAATGTGTGTATGTTCACTGTTGGAAATTGTTAGAGGTCAAATTAAATAAACTACTTAGTTTATTTTGTAAAAGTACCCATAGTTGAAGAAACACACAACTGATATATTGTTATGATGGCCTTTCAGTCAGTGTGTAAATGGCTGACAAAGAAACAACAACAAAAAAGGATTCTGTAGGTCTTCTTGACATAATTTATGTGATTGAAGGAAAAAGTCCATCAGGATAAACAGAGCTACTGTATCCAAGGCATAATAAATCGTAGCACACTGTTCCCTCTCGAACAGGGACATCCAGAATTAGATCACTACGGTGATGAATGGAGGCATTAATTGAAAATCGTCACTATAGGTGCACAACATATTGAGAATTTGGCAGAGGGCCTCATGTGCAAGATAAGGTGTGGAGAGAAAAATGAGAGTAAATGAGGAAAAATGGAGAAAGGTACTGTAGAAAGGAGGGGACGAGTAGGACAGTGGGCAACTGAAGGTGATCCCCTGACACACAACATAATTACACAAAGCCAAAAACTTATCAGATTAAACTCTTGAGCAGGCGTTCTGTGAGACATTTTGACAACAAAGTCATTAAAGTGTTAGTTCACCCAAAAATTAAAATGATCCCATAATTTACACACCCTCAAGTCATCATGGGTGTATATGACTTTCTTCGTTCAGCCAAACACAATCAGAGTTAGGCTAAAAAAAAATATATATATATATCCTGGCTCTTCCAAGCTTTATAATGAGTGAATGGTATTGTTACTGGAAGCCAGTGATTATAGTTTATTAAAGTTATGGAATATGAAATATGGATATTTTTCTTACAAAAATGCATCACTTCACTTAAGACGACCTTTATTAACCCCCTGGAGCCATATGGACTACTTTTATGATGGATGTGCTTTTTGGGCTTCAAAATCTAAGGTACAATTTACTCCCATTATAAAGCTTGGAAGAGCAGGATATTTTTTAATATATCTCTGATTGTGTTCAGGTGGAAGAAGAAAGTCATATACACCTAGGATGGCTTGAAGGTGAGTAAATTATGTGATCATTTTCATTTTTGGGTGAACTAACCCTTTAACAAATAAAATACCACTTTTAATGCAGTCATTAGGTTATATGCTAAATTGAGGCTGTGGGACATAATCACTTGAGTCAACAATAATTTAATTATGTATGCTTGGGGTGCTTCTCAATTTTTATTTGTGCACCCTCGTTTCCTCTCCTTGCTTACTTTCCTCGCGTCTTAGCTCCACCCCTTCAGGATGTGAGAGAAGGATGCAAGGAAAAGATGTGAGGACGGAGGAATTGAATCAAGTGAAATGATATATCCCCGCTCCCTTTAGCGTCACTTCAAAGCGTCATCAGCTGCATTCGAGGGATTTACCCATATGTTGTTAAAGTTTGGTTATTTAAAAAATATATAATAAATATTAATAAAGCAAGATGACCCGTTGAAATATGTGAGATGTAAAGTTTATTTAAACTGCATACATTAAAGCATACAATTTAAATTATTGTGACAGATATGAAGGGGGAGGAGAATTTATGCGTGCGTCAGGTTTCTCGACTATAAAGACTTGGATGCAGCTGTGTATCCTCGCTCATAACTCCTCGGGAAGCCTCTTCACTCCTCGTTCCTCGCCTCCTCGCGGTGCAATTAGAGAATTGAGATGTCCTTCAAGATGGCTGAGCTCGATCGGTTTCCGGGTCATAGGATGGAGGACAGAGGAGTGAGGAAATGAGGAGGGATATTGAGAAGCACCCTTGGTCTAAGCCAAAGGTAGGCAAGTTCGATCCTAGAGAGCCGCTGTCCTGCTGAGTTTAGCTCCAACCTTAATCAAACACACCTGAACAAGCTAATCAAGCTCTTCAGGATTACTAAGGCTATAGGCAGCTAAAGGTTTTTTTTCAGGGTTGGAGCTAAATTCTGCAGGACAGCGGCTCTCTAGGACCGAACTTGCCTACCCCTGGTCTAAGCATAGGAACTTGTGGGTACATGTAGTAGTTGTTAATGTTAGGCTTGAGCTCTTTGACTGTTGTTTGTTAGAACTTGTATTATGTGCGAAATGGTGGTTAAATATATTTTAAATATTTTCTAGTCATTTCCTTTATATAACACATTCAATATTTGTACTATTTTTATTACTGTGAATACTTATTTTGAACTTATTTGAGCTGAATAAGTATATTTACTTTAAAGCAATCGTTTTTGTTTTTTTAAAGGTCGACCAATTATTTTACAGTGTTCCAGATTTTTTAGGAGATAAAACTTGATGTTCCTTGTCACATATACATCAAAATCTTATATATATATATATGTGACCCTGGATCACAAAACCACTCATAAGGGTCAATTTTTTGAAATTGAGATTTATACATCATCTGAAAGCTGAATAAATAAGCTTTGATGTATGGTTTGTTAGGATAGTACAATATTTGGCTGAGATACAACTATTTGAAAATCTGGAATCTGAGGGTGCAAAAAAATTTAAATATTGAGAAAATCGACTTTAAAGTTGTCCAAATGAAGTCCTTAGCAATGCATATCCACTCACAAAAATACATTTTTGATATATTTACAGTAGAAAATTTACAAAATATCTTCATGGAACATGATCTTTACTTAAAGCTGCAGTCCATAACTTTTTTTGGTTAAAAATGATCCAAAATCAATATTTGAGCAAGTACATATCCAGCCAGTGTTCAAATTATCTCCTTATCTTAGCTCGATTCTCAACGGTAAGCTTGTAATAATGTTTTATAATAAGAGCGACCTGGTTGATATCCGCGGGAAATTCGAGCATGCAGCAGTTCGTCTTTGCGTCATTGCGTCACGTCTGTAAACAGAAGGAAGGAGTCCAGGTTAGTCGACTTTATCATGTGAGGATGCTGCTTGTAGCGGATCATTTATAGCCTGTTCTCACAGCAGCTGAAATAATTAAACTTATCATTTTGATGGCGGATTGTAATCCAGAAAGATCCAAATGACAACTGGAGATTTACCCGTAGTCAAAAGCAAAAGACTTCGGAGTGGCTACAGAAATTGAAATCTACAAAGTGAAAGTGAAAGTGAAGTGACATGTGGCCAAGTATGGTGACCCATACTCGGAATTTGTGCTCTGCATTTAACCCATCCAAGTGCACACACACAGCAGTGAACACACACACCGTGAACACACACCCGGAGCAGTGGGCAGCAATTTCTGCGGCGCCCGGGGAGCAGTTGGGGGTACGGTGCCTTGCTCAAGGGTCTCACCTCAGTCGTGGTATTGAGGGTGGGGAGAGCGCTGGACATTCACTCCCCTCACCGACAATCCCTGCCGACTCAGAGCCAACATGAGACTCAAACCCATGACCTTTGGGTTACAAGTCCGACTCTCTATCCATTAGGCCACGACTGCCCACTGTATAGTCACGCAATGCTGATGTTTGGTAACATTAACAATTTGAGAACAAAGTATAACAAATAATTTGCACGGTTTGATGCGATATGAGCTAAGCGATCGTTAGATTTAATCACCAATTGGCAGGCTAATGCTTTTATTGTAGGCTAATGCTTTTATTTTATTGTAGGCTAATGCTTTTCCCCTCAGTCAGAACAAAAGTGGCAGACATGTTACTTATTTGTTCAGATAATATTTTCCGGTGAAAATTCTTACATTGGTCATACTTTCAAGACTACAATCTGTGATTCTGAAGTACACTATCCACACCGGTGTAGTGATTGACAGCAAACATTAGATTCATCCACACTGAGGAGCCGTAACAATAACAATTCCGCATATGACTGCAATCGCAGGTTTCAAACAGAGATGGCGACAAAGAGGAAAAATGCCAGACTGCAGCTTTAATATCCTAATGATTTTTGGCATAAAAGAAAAATCAATAATTTTGACCTATACAATGTATTGTTGGCTATTGCTACAAATATACCCGTGCGACTTATGATTGGTTTTGTGGTCCAGCATCGCATATTGTGACATAAAACTTTGAAAATCACATACTATGATAGTATTCATTTCAAAGAGCTTCAGCACTGCTGTCAGTGTGGTTTTGAGCGGCTGGTATATGGACTAAGCCCCGATCACAGTGAACAATGTAGTTTTGGCCTTCTCCCTCTTTTGCTATTTAGCATAATTAATTTGATCAGCCTACAGTAAGGCTCAACGCTTTCATGCCTCCTGCCACAGTTAATCATATCCATGTGCTAACTGGACAAATGACAGACTTCACGCTGGACTGGCTGGGACCAAACAATGCAATTAATTTTGTCGTGGTTGGGATCATAACAATAGCTTGCTCTGTTGGTGATGAGTAAAGTATAATTATTAGAAATTTGAATTATTTGTTTATCTAATCTTCTGTATATACAATATGTTTGCGTAAAAAAAAGCTACTTTGAAGTGTTCATTTAAATACAATGTTTGCATTTTAATGAATTAGACTTTTCACAACCTGCCCATTAACAAACGTGTTTGTGTTTTTGTTGTTGTTTTAATGTCAAGGTGGAAAAATAAAATACATTTAAAACTTGAAGGACAGTTGAATTTCTCTTAAATTTATAATATCTGGTCAGAAACTCTTTTAAAAGTCATGTCTCAGAAAAGTTCCCAAAGAGTCACGAAATCAAAATATTAAACTTCAAAATGACAAAATGTCTTTTGAGCTAGTTAAAAAGGTGTTTGTTTTTTGCATATTTAATTGGACAGACATTATGTTTTTCATTTTGGAAATGGAGCACTGTGGAAACATATGTTCACCAAGCCCCAGCAGATGTCCATCGCAGTGCTGCGGCACAAACCCAGAAAAAGCATGCGGGCATCACAAGCACTTTGAGCTAGTGTGCCATGGGCATGCTTTGCTCTGGCTGTAACATCTCCATCGTGCTCGTTTGAGACATTTATGCTCGACATTTCAAAAAACGCAGTGCGTCCGAACCTCGCCGAATGCGAAATTGTCATCCGATAAGCATGGATGCAGGGGGGAAAATCGGCGAAACAGGAAATATAGGGAAAGCGATGGTGCTTGTATTCACAACATATTCATGCATATGAATAACAGTGGGTGAGAAGGAGAGTCGGCCAGAAAAGAAACAGAATATGGAAGTGTTGCCATCTGCAGTGCGTCTCGTGTTTGGCAGCGCCATCCGCTTGCCCCCCTTTCATAGCGAGTGCAGATTAACAGACAAGCAGAGCTGTCTGGCAGTCACACTGGCCTGGTGTAGTGCCGTCCCCCCAAGAGACGGCATTAAAAAAGCCTCTGCACTTTGTGATATTGCCACTGTTCTGAAATAACACCTTTCACAAACCCAAAGGATGGTACATTTCCAAAATCACCTTGCTGCTTTGACAACAAAAGTGTGTTTTAGCTCTCTGATCTGGTGTTCCCTGCAGTCTTTGCTGAGTTATGCAAGTTTCTTCAGTGTCAGTTACATACCGATATATTTTGCTAAACAAACCTGCTTTAGTTTGTTTTCGGTCTAGTTGGCTGGTTTTAGCTGCCTGGAGAGCTTCCCTAGCACCTTGTTACCTGAGTGCAGGCCTTCAGGTCTGGTGTCAGACTCAGGTGGTGACTGCTGGAACAGTTTTGGGCTTGAACACCAGGGCCAATGCTTAAAGACTGCCACTGCTGGCCTGTAAAGTGATTCTTCTTACATCCAGCCGTCCACTAGGTTTAAATGTTAATAGGTGGCATCACTGTCCAAGATCAGTGTTGAGCTGTAGCCTGAGAAACCTAAGGCCTGAAAAGAAAATGCAGACGAGTTACTAAATATTTAACTGAGCTGTGGCTTAGTGGTTGTTGCATGTTCTGTGGCACATCGAGCCTTGGTGCTTCTGTGGGAAATGCAGGTTTTGAATCCGGGTTGAGATTTCCTCCCCTCCCTCCTTACTGCATCATTTCCTGTACTTCCTCCACTGTTGTATAAATGAAAGTGGCAAATAAGAGGAAAAATACATTCAAATTCCAAAAATGTTTCTATGCTTTTGCAAGCAAACTCAAAGTTTCTCAGAGGAATGCAATACTTTTGCAGGGGAACACAAATCTGGTGATAGAAATAATATGAGGAGGGACGAAAACACAAAGGTTTTGCATTAGAGCACAATGCTTGTGAGCAAACTCAAAACTGGTTGGAGGAAAAACTATTTTGTTACGAAAGCAAAACTGGAGATAAAAATAATGAGTTAGAAGGAAAACTATTTGTAAACGCAATAGCTATAGTGAGCACAAGCTTCTCACAAAAGTATTGTGCCCCCTGACAAACTTTGCGTTTACTTGCAAAAACAGAGAAATATAGTTCTCTCCTCATATTATTTCTGTCACCAGTTTAGCAACACCAATGAAAACATTTGTGCTCGCTTGCAAAAGTATTGCATTTCACCAAGAATGCACAAGATTTCCAAGAAAGTGATTGCAAAAGCATTGAAATTTTTTTCCCATCATATTTTTTCCATCACCCTGTCCCTTTATGTTTCTCCTTGTTAGTAAACCTTAGTAAATATGTAGCCATGAGAAAAATGAGAATTTCGGAATCAATTAAAAAAATTCAGACTTTTCAGTATGGAGCTTCTATAACAAAGCCAAATCATACAAATTCTCTTCTGGGTTTTAGAACTATGCCTCTATGGCATACAGCACTCATCTGTTTCAATGGAAAATAAAATATAAAATGGTTTGTCAAGATTATGTTTGGATAAGGGGATTGCGTTTCAGTGACAAAATCAGTTTTATCATTACATTTTCTTCTTTAGCTCAAATCACACTAAACACCCTATTTTCAGATGGGTCTGTTTAATGTGCATGCGCTTTCCCTTTTTTTTTTTTTTTTTTTTTT
>RJVU01053127.1:8892803-8906058 GCA_003731715.1 Anabarilius grahami | reverse complement strand
CTATTTCCCAACTTTTATAATGTCTTCGACTATGATTGTACTTCCAAACTCGCAATAATGTACATGACGTGTACATTTTTACCAGAATGAAATTATAAGGCCATTGTCCAGCCACTGTCCATTATTATGTAAAACACTGTTGGCTCTGTGCTGTCATTTATGTTTCAAACTGTGGGAAAAAAGTAGTAGAAACTGGAAGGCAGCCACTGAGGGTTGTTTTGGAGTGGTGGTCCATGCCCAGAATGCCCTGCAGTTAACAGTTCAGATCACTTTGGAAAGAGACTGTGTGTACCAGTTTATTTGGCAGTCAGTGCTTCAGTACCATGCTGAATTAGTATGCCTGGTCTGTGAACGGTACTCTTAAAATCTATTTTATTCATCATTTTAGTCCAGTTGGACAGTATTATAAGCCACTGTAATGATTGAAATGTTCCTCCCATTGGCTGGCTGTCACATAATGCTTTGCTGCACGTCTGAATGTCCCTAACGCACGACATAGGTGATTATGGAAGATTAATGGCGAGTAATGGTACGAGGGACTGTGACTGTGTCGCAGGAGGGATGGCTTCATTAGTTACTGCTCTTAATTAGCGTAATTACCCCAAGCTTGTCCTCTTTAAATGTTCAATTATGCGTCTAAACCGCTCCCTCTGCTCACATCGCTCAACATAGTCACGAAGCAAAACTGTGTTTGTATTTGGGTCATTACTGCAACGCAGAACCTTTTGAACTTTGCTGCTTTTAGAAATGGGCTTGCATAATAATTTGAGGAAGTCTTTTTATAAAATTACTTTAAAAAAAATCTGAGCTATTCTCTAGTCATGCTCAAGCACTTAAACTTATAATTATAATTTTATAAATTATAATTTTTATTTAAATGGTTGAATTATTTGAAATGTGTGTTACATATCAAAACAAAGATAATTACATTGGTTTTTTTGTTTTGAAAAATGCATTGATGAATTTTACAAGAAAACTAATATCATTTTGATTTCATGATGACTATAGCATTTTAATTAGGGAAAACAACTGAAATATTTCTTTTTCATTTTACAAGTGCTTTGCAAAATTGGTCATTTTATTTACCACTTTATTCACTTAATTGTGATATTATGGCATAATGAAATACAGTAAATTTAACTAATATATAGTATTAGCATAGTAGGAAGGACCTTTTCAAGTAAATGCAGGCCTATTTTTATGAACATCAGCTTAATATGAGCCTGATTTATCAAGGAGCACATTTGCATTTAGCCAAGCTGAAGCAACAATGGCTGACGTCAGATATTCTCATACTAATTTTCCGGCTGTTCTACGTTGCGTTCAGACAGATGCTGGGTAATAAGTGGTTAAATTACATGATTAAGGAGAGCTGTCAGCAGTAATGGGTTAACTTCATTAGTTCATGTTCTTAATTGGTTATGTATTTTTGTAAAGACTCAAATGTCTGCTTTTCTTTCTCTTCGGTTGTGTATGAACATGAACGCTAAAACGTTTACTCTATTTTTCTCTTCCATCACGTGTCCTAGTTCCTCCTGTGTGGGATTTAAAGATCAGGGCCATTATTGGCCTTTGTGTCTACTCAGGTCATTTGAACCACCTCTTGTCCTTTAACCTAGATGCGTGCATGAAATATAGCCAAAGGACTCTTTCATACTGGGCATCCAAATTTCAGGCCTGAAATTAGCATAGGCCAGCAGATGCTCTTAGCAAGAGCTCAATGGCCTTTCTGAGGTATTGCCTCAGGAGGAAAAAATAAATTATATTTTTCCTTTTTTTTTGGCATGAACTCTGGAATTTCAAATTTGCGTTTGGTCTCAAAAATCCCATTAGGTTTCTTGTTTTGTCTTTATAGTGCCATTGATGGGCTGCTGAAACTCCATCTTGTCACTGAACCCCCAGTTATTTGATATTCAGACTAGACCTGGACATAGAATATCTAGATATCCATGTTTATTCTAGCTCACATTTAGATTTAATATGTTGATGCAATATGAACAAGAATAATTCAGGATGCAATAATGAAACATCATAAAAGAAAAACACTATAATTACGGGCAGTTCTGTAAGATTTTATTTGTTTTATTACATTATTGTAATTTTATTTTATTCATTATTTATTTATTTTAGTTTAGTTTATGATTGAAGGTCATGGTCTTCTTTTCCACATCAAAATAAATGCCAAAAAATATGTTAAATAGAATTTAATCATTAAAAAGTATTAGGCCACATTTACATTAAATGGTTCAAGTGACCCAATTCCATTTTTTTTCCCTCCCATGTGGCACAGATCGGATATGACCCACAAACATGTAAGCAGAAAAAAAGCACATGGATTCCTATATTCTCAGATCGGTTTCAGGCCTAATTCGTATGTGGAAATAAATTGATATGAATCGGATTCGTGCATTTGCGTCGACCGTGTAAGGGAACAGATCAGATATTCCCCTGTCGATGCAAGTCGTACTTCATTAGACGGTGGTGTATGATGTCAACTCAGATGGAGAGTTAAAGAGTTGGTTAACCATTCAAATGAAATTTCTGTCATTAAGGACTTACCCTCGTCCCAAACCCATAAGACCTTCATTCTTCAGAACACAAATTAAGATATTTTTAATGAAATTCAAGAGCTCTCTGACCTCCCTATACACGGCCACATCATAACCAAGGCCCAGAAAGGTAAAGATATTGTTAACATAGCCTATGTGACTACAGTGGTTCAACCTTAATGTTATGAAGTGACGAGAATACTTTTTGTGTGCAAAAATAATGACTTTATTCAATCTCTCTCCTTCCTGTCAGTCTCCTACGCATATCACATAGTTAATGCAGTGCAGCACTTCTGTGTTTACGTCCGAACGCCGGCTCAGTATTGGCTGACACTATACACGTGAGCAGCACGACGCATGCATGTGATTCCTATGCTAGAGCCGGCCAATAATGAGTCAGCATTCTGACTTTGCTGCCTATGTGTGATTCAGAAACCCTCGGATTTCATCAAAAATATCTTAATTTGTTTTCCGAAGATGAACGAAGGTCTTACGAGTTTGGGACGACATGAGGGTGAGTAATTATTGATAGAAATTTCATCTTTGGGTGAACTAACCCTTTACGAGACCTAGGGCTGCACGATTATGACAAAAATCATAAATGAAGCTCTAGCGTAAGTTCTGCCGGGAAGACTCAATGTTATGTCACTTATTAGTTCAGATCTAACCAATTGTTATCTAACACTTGGAGTATAAAAGATCGGTACTTACACATGTCTGAGTTTGCAGATGCTGACGCCAACTTTCACCTCCATCCTCCCCACCACCACCAGGATGGTCCCTGTTCGGGGTCGGCTACGCCCCTGCCTTCATCTTCAGGCAGGAAACGCAAAGTCCACAACCCTCAGGATGTGAGCTACGGACGGGGCCTACACCATAGAACTTATCTTATGATATTTTGCTTGCTGATTAGTAATATTATTTTCATTATCTTGCCTCTCGAGTCTTTCTGGTAGAATTGTCTTTTATTCCCTTGAAATTGTAATTGCGATTATCACAATTTATATTGAATGATGTTATGNCACTTATTAGTTCAGATCTAACCAATTGTTATCTAACACTTGGAGTATAAAAGATCGGTACTTACACATGTCTGAGTTTGCAGATGCTGACGCCAACTTTCACCTCCATCCTCCCCACCACCACCAGGATGGTCCCTGTTCGGGGTCGGCTACGCCCCTGCCTTCATCTTCAGGCAGGAATGCCAGAAATGTTATGAATAGCTTTATACCATTGTTGAAGAAACTGCATGGCATATTTTATATATATAAAAAAAAAAAAAGCTGAAAACACTCCTGTTTTGCAACCTGAATTATTGCTTTTCTATAGCTTTAAGCCTCAAATAAGCCTTTAAGGCTCAACCGTATATTGGTTTGGTTTCTTTAAATAAAAAAAAAACATCATATGGGCCATTTTCCTGGTTGCATTCGCACCGCCAGTAGGAACTCTGAAGTGAAGTAAACTGCGCTTGTTGTTGTGACTTTTATTTTGATAGCACTAAGAACAGCTCAGCCAGAGCCTGAGCCTGAAAAAGTATTAGCTTTTGCCATGTGGTTAATGTCCAATGTCGCTAGCTGAGCAGAAATACATAATTATGTTTTGCTTGGTCTGCTCAAAGTCGTGCTGGATTTTCTTCTTAGTGTAAGGTTGAGAGGTCCTTCTATCACTGTTTTTCATGTTTGTAGAGTTAGTTCGTGGAGTAAATATCTAGGCTGTGTACACGGCTTTTTACAAATGGCAGGTGCTGGTGTTTCGCATTCGTTCGACCAATCAGCTACACTTACGGCACTTGTAGTTCCTTTTGTGCTGGGTTAGACCTTTTACTCTCTGAAGTAGTCCTGATTCACCTCTCACAACGTAACATGCTCTAAACACACCTCTTAAGCATGCACGCAGAATTATGTAAGTGGATTTTTATTCTAATCGCACCTTTGAACGATTACGAAATCATGGCAATCTTAATCACGATTAGAAATAATTGTGCAGCCTTAAAGAGACCAGTGTTTTGCTGACCTTAAAGATGGTGCAAAAAAGCAAAAGCTTGTATTATCATTCCACCTGCATCCATTCCAAATTGCACCATTTTTACTTCCTTTTCAGCCATAAGCTTTGCCTGGTCAGTACGTCTGCCTTAGGTTGTTTCGCTAAGTGTGAAGTGTAAATGCAGATATCAGATATGGGTCACTTTTAAAAGATGTAAGGTGGTCATCAAAAAATATGAATATAGTCATTGGAATTGGGCATCAAGTCCTGCAGTGTACTGTAAATGTGGCCTTTATTTTATCATTTACTCAGCCTCATATTTCAAAACCTTTTGACTTGCTTCACAAAACAAAGAAGTTCAACAGAATGTTGACGCTGCTCTTTTTTATTTAGTGAAAGTGAATGGTGACCAAAAATGGCAAAGCAGTTTAAATTGTGTTATATTAAGTTAAGTTTTATAAAGTTTTCTGAAGTTATTTGTGAGGAACATACTGGAATTTTTTTTTTTTTTTTTTATGTGCCATATCAAATTTTGTGCATCATCTTGTATTTTCCACAGAAGAAAAAAAAAAAATGTAGGTTTTGAATGAGAATTTTTCCAGCAAGTTCATTTTGATGAGTAGTTTTGTTTAACCACAATGAAATGAAAGCTCTAGCGTAAGTTCTGCCGGGAAGACTCTAATGTTTCGTCATCCATTAGATCAGATCTAACCAATCATTATCGAACACTTGGGTATAAAGCATCAGTACTTATACTTATCTGAGTTCGCAGATGCTAACGCCAATCTCCACCTCCATCATCCATCCTCCCCACCACCAACAGGATGGTCCCTGTCCATACCCCCGGGGGGGTCGGCTACGCCCCTGCCTTAATTTCTGGGCAGGATATGCTGAGCCTACAACCCTTAGGATGTGAGCTATGGACGGGGCCTAAGCCAAAGAACTTTATCTTATTCTGTAGCTTACTGGTTGTTAATAAATATCATTGTTATGTTATCTTGCCTCCCGTGTCTTTCTGGTAGAACTAGGTACACAACCATATCCATGAATTAATGTGAAGCAGGATTATTGCACAATAATATGACCCATTAGTCAATGAAGATGGGGGCTCATTGACTCCTGCGCATGACTGCTTATTCACCACATGCTGCTTTATTTATTCCTTCTTTCTTTTTTTCTGGTTAGTTTCACCCCTTCATCTTAAATGTATGCAGGTCAGGTCAGCCATCCAGTAATTCCACCAAGACCAAAAAAAAAAAAAAAAACAGAAAAGAAAAGAAAAGATGCGACAACCATATGGACGGAACACTGGGGGCTTCAGGCAATGAAGAGGAAGAACCTTCAGCCGGTTCAACCGAACGAAGCAAGCAGGGTCTCGCAGATCCCCTCCTTCTTCCCAAAAGCCTTTTCTTTCCCCATGGTATCTCACCCTGAAGCACTGGAGCTCATGAAGACAGTGCACAGGGAAACGAGGAAGGGGGAGGCAGTGCCTGCCAACAGCAGGTGTTGGTCCATCCTTCAGGGAGCAGGCAGCAGGCTGGGTACTGATGTGTGGCGGAGAGAGGGGGCCTGGCAATCTGGTGCGGAATGGTGGAGCGTCTGGCTAGGCAGATAGAAAAAGGATTCAGGTGGAGATGTTTAGACAGTCCAACACGCCATCAGAATCGGCGTAATCTTGCTTTTTTTAAATTGCAAGAACATGTTGTCACATTTGAAGTTTTGTGTCAGGAGAAGGCCAGTGTTTTTTCTTCTTTTTTGGCCCTGGTCACTCTATGCTGGCTCGAGCGCTATCAGGCTTCAGCAGCTCCACTAGAATGCTGCTTCCAACTGGCCATTGCTCCAATCCCATCATCCTCCTACTGCCTCTAGGTTTGGCGTTTGAGCTAGAAATTGGCCCTTGGCCCCAGTGAAAATTCATGACTTTGTTCATGTTGTTTCCCTACTTGCCAAATGCTGAGGATATTTCTTTTTTTTCCCCCAGTGTTTTTCTATTTTTCGATGAAGATACTTTATGTAGTGTATAGAGACAACTAAAAGTAAGCTATTCCTAAACAGAGAATTTTCTGAAAAGTGTGAATACTGTGGCTCTGTGACTGTCGGCACAGCAACATTGACCAATTGCATGATTTTGGGGAGGGGCTATCTGTTTGACCAAACAATGATACTGTAGATGGTGGAGTATTTGGGAAAGCTGTTTGATCATTTTTATTATTTTTGTTATTAAATGTTTGATAATAGTCATTATTTTAGCATAATGTTTACTATTGTGGCACTTTAAACTTATAAGCCTACATTTTTAGGGGAAAAAAAAGTCTTTTGTAGGGCCTTTTTTGAAGGTGTGTGAAGACCTGCATCTCTCATCATATGAAGTATATGAAGATTTGTTCTTCATTTCTTCAGCAGATCCTCTGAATTATTGATTTGGTCATAAAGAGTAATTAAATATCAAGCTTCCTGATAATGCTGAGATTATTGGAACAATTTAGATTCACTGGAGGGCCAGTCATTTAGATTCTTTAAAGGTTCACACAGTATTCTGTAATTCTTAATAAATTTTAGGATTATTACATTTTAGGAGAAAAAAATAGACAGGCAAATTCTTAAGAGTATAGAAATTTAAAATGGACATACTAGCTCAGATAATTTGATATTGCGAGAATTTTATGAGAAAAATTTGAGTTCTGCTGAGGATATTTGTTTAACTTTTTATATATGTTTATAAATATACATAAAGAATTGTCTAAAATATTTATAAATACATTTCCGTCCAAAAGTTTTGGGTCAGTAAGATTTTTAAATGTTTTTGAAATAAGTTTTTATGCTCACCAAGGCTGCATTGATTTGATCAAATAACAGTAATAACAGTAACATTGTGAAATGTTATTACAATTTCAAACAACTGTTTTATATTTGAATATATTTTAAAATGTAATGTATTCCTTTGATGCAAAGCTGAATTTTCAGCATCATTACTCCAGTCCTCAGTGTCACATGATCCTACAGAAATCATTCTAATATGATGATTTAATGCTCAACAAACATTTCTAATTATTATCAATGTTGAAAACTGTTGTGCTCTTTAAGATTTTTTAGAAATCATAAGATTTATTTAAGGATACTTTGGACTCAGGATGTCTATACTTTTTAAAAATATATCTAATTTTTATGTTTTTGTTAAAATACTTTTTCCATATCCCAGCTAAATATACAGAGAGAATTGTAAGTATATCTTAAATCTATATATGACTTTTGATTACAGTGTTTGTTCAAAAAAGCAGTTTGAGGCATTTTTGAGAAGAGACACATAAGATTACTAGGGTCATTACTGGATTTTTCTGGGCAACAATATAAGGCTTTTTTTCTTTATGAGAAACAGCTTATTTTAAGATATTACAAAAGGTCTAATTGTTTAAAATTTTCTTTCCTATGGGCCTTCTCAAAGTGTGACCACACATGGAGAAAATATTATTTATAAACCATAAGTTACGAAAGAAACAGCTTTGTTCTTTTTGTTGTACGACATCTTTGGCTCCACTCGAGGCTCAATGTCATCAAACATTCAGACAAAGGATCTGCACTCAAGACACTGCATGCTATCTCGAGTCATCAACTGAAGACAAGCCATCCGCTCGTTCCAAAATGGCACAGAGAACTAGCTCAGTGTCTTTGGCTTTAGAATTGTTGTGGCTGTCATGTTCAGCAAGAACCATGTGCTGTGTGTAAGACTGCCATATGATGGGGAACCTGTCCAGCTTGAGATGGCTCCTGTCCCATGTGGGCAACCCAACCCCCCTTAGCTATCCCACTTTAGGCTTGTAAGTTTTTTTTTGTTTATTCTTTTTTTTTTGGTACAGCACATTGACACAACAAACAGAATGGGTTTTCACAGTGATTGTGGCCAGGCTGGTTGTGAACAGTGGCTGGCAGCAAACCCACAGTTTGGATCTGGCTGAGAAACGCTGTGTTTGAGGAGCGAAATCTGTTTCCTGTCCGCACAGCTCAAAGCCAGGTCTTCCAACCGAGGCCAATATCTCCGCTCCCATACTGTCCAGCCACATTCACTGCTGTTTCTTATCTCATCGAGGGCCTTGTGTCTACTTACTTGGGGTGTTTCACACGTAGGTCCATTTGCAAGCAATACAAATGTACATGGGCTTCCAACATGTCCTATTTATACAATTCCCTGCACTAAGACTACAACAAAACTTGCGTCTTTGGCAACATCTGCTGTTCGTGCCCAAGTTAGGTTTCATGTATATATAATAGATGTGTTAGCTCCCTAAATGCTCCGTGTGTCAGGCAGCAGCTGACGCCTCAGGTGAACTGTGCAGCAGTCAAATAAAATTATATCCGCTCCACACACCTCTACAAACCGAGAGCGTAGAGACCGAAGCACTTGGCAGAAGTCCGCAAGATGTCTTGTAGTGCACAACTAGCGAGTATGTTCGGAACTCGGGAACAAGAGCGGAAAAAATGTGAAATACAAAAATGCAACTAAATGTATAATCATTCGTAGGTTGTTTTTTTTCTTCAAAAGTCTGTCCAATTAAACTCTATGGTATTTTGAAACATTTAGTAGAAGCAGCCAAATTTGTCATATGCCAAAAATGACAGGTTGCGTGACATGCCCTCGTTCTCAAAAATCATAAACAAAACTATGAAATGTAAAAATAAAAACATTTAGACTACATTAAAAAAAAGGGTTTTAGAATTTAATAATGTGTCCTGAAGCAAAAATAAAACCAATGTGTTGTTCCTCTCAAAAGTGATTTTGATTAATTTTAAAAGATTTTGATTTTTAAACTCAATAATAATGCCAACATTCCTTTAGAAATGTTTTTGTTATTTAAAAAATGATAAATATGAAATGACTATGGTAACACTTTACAATAAGGTTCATTAGTTAACATTAATTAACTACATTAGTTAACGTACTAATAATGAACTGCACTTCTACAGCATTTATTAATCTTTGTTAATGTTAATTTCAACACTTACATTATTAAAATCTTGTTAACATTAGTTAATGCACTGAACTAACATGAACAAACAGTGAACAACTGTATTTTCATTAACTAACGTTAACGAAGATTAGCAAATACAGTAACAAATGCATTGCTCATGGTTAGTTCATGTTAGTTAATACATGAACTAATGTTTAACTAATGAACCTTATTGTAAAGTGTTACCATTACTATTCTATTACTGTTTTTCAAATTAAACTATTTTTATTTGCTTCAATTTTCAGTTGTTTGTAGTCAAATTATTTAATAAGTTCACTTAATGATCTTTTTTATTATAATTTAAATGACATTAAATTATTATATATTATACAGCATTATTATATTATGTATATAAACATGAGTATTGCTCATGGTAAGTTAATGTTAGTTAATACATTAACTAATGTTAACAAATGAACCTTATTGTAAAGTGTTACCAAAATCTTTTTTCTTATTTGCATTTTTTTTTTCTCTCTTTTGGCAACCAGGCCACCAGAAATTTGACATTATCATTTATATATTTGGCTTATAAAATTCATTAGCTCTAGGCAAGACTTCAGAATTAAATAGTGTAATGCAAGGTGGGGACCTGGGACATAAATTAATATATTAATCGTACAGATCAAATCATTGTCCTCTTATTTGCATTTCTTAAATGCTAGCCTACTTTAAGCAGATTTAAATTACAAATACCATAAATTCAAACCTTCATGCATTTTAAAGAACTTAGTTGTCAACTGAGTTGCTTTCTTGTTTATTTAATCAGAGTCGGACTATAATAGACGGTCTGAATAAATGAAGTACAATCTCAAGGATTCATCCTGCTGCATTGCCAGTGAGGTCCAGCAGAGGGAATCCAAATGCAAAACACCTTAATCAAGGTGTGTTCTAAATCGTCTCCAATATAGTACCATTTAAGAAAACAAAAATTAATAAAAGCTGTATTGTTTTTAAACTCAAATCATGATCTTAAATATTGCATTTAATTAAATGCATTTAATTTTGATTTATAAAATTACTGTCAAATGTTTTGTATTAAAAACAAGACTAAAAGAGACATTTTTGACTGACACCCTGTCCATGCACATGCGATCGTATAAGGATGCTGTTGTCCTCCTTGTTCTAGCATCAGTCAAAACCTCTTTGCATATGAGACCTCCAGGTTACTTGTATATTTTTTGATGTACAGTCAACATGTAATTGATTAAATTAACAGAAACATTTGCATAATTGAGTGGCTTTTATTCTGTATTTCTTATAGGACTTCAGCTAGGCCCAGAGCACATCCTTAGTGTGTGTGGGTGCGTGTCAGTGGCCGGTCAGTCATTCAGGCTGTATCTGCTGTCACCTCACATCAGACTCACTCTCTCTGACAGGCGGTATTCAAAACAGGGCGTCTGGACAATGGCCCGAGCTGTCAGAGGAGATGGCAGCGTTCGCTGGGAGGGAGACAGCGACGGGGGTCACTGAAAATGTATGCAAATTTGACATTTCTTCACTCATTTGCATACATGGCCTTCAAATCAGACTGTTTATTTATTTACTTAACCCCGAGTGTTCATAAATGTAATCATAATCATAGGAGTTGTACATTGTATACAACATGTAACTAGGAATTACTGACATATTATTTGTAGCACATATTCGCAGTGGTGACTTATAACTGTCTCTCTGAGCCAAAGTCTCGAGTTCATCCTTTCTAGGTCATTTGAAGACAAACATTTTATAGATTGCAGGTACATAATATAGAGAGATATCAATCCCAGCTAACAAATTTATGTTTTAAAAATCAGTTTCAACATTATTGATGAATGGACCTTTTTTGTGACTGCACCTTTAATGTACTGAATTATATACATAACAATTAACAAATACTTGCATTTTGTCTTTGATATCTTTACACGTTACAACGTGTGAAATACTAAAGAACAGATACTTACAGATACCACAGTATTATATTAGATATATCCCAGTAGGTGGGCATGAACATGGAAAATTAAAAAAAATGTTAGGGGAGTAATGGCTTTTGATGATCTTGCATTTCTGAGCATGTGACGCATTCTGGTTGTGCTGTCTGCATAAGATTGTTCTCGCTGTTTTAATCAGAATTGGTCAGCCTCCTTTCTTTACATGGACAGCATAACCTAAGATGCATTTACATTCTGATTGTACACAAATACACAAGCCACTTGACACCTTGAGACACCCAGCGTCTGGACAGAGATAGCGACTAGGTCACCCAGGCTTGGCAGGCCCAGGCTTGGCTCTCCCACACAATCTGTGCTTGTGGTTTTGGCAGGTCCTCCCACTCCTCCTCCCCTCCCCACACAGACCCCCTCTTTGCCAGGGCTATGTGTGCTGATCTGAAGTGCCTACCATCCTCCATCGTCTCCAACTGAAGATTACACACCTGTCTGGCATGCGCGAGCAGCCAGGGACAGAGGCAGAGTCATGCGGATGGCAGCCAGCCCTGCTCCCCTGTCCCAGACCGCTCTGATGTCAGCTGGCTGTGAAAGGGAAAGGGCCTTGTACTGACCAGAGACTGTGATTAAGCATGAACTGGGATGTGGCCAGAGCTCTGAGTCTGGACCCACGCCACGCTGCCCTTGTCTGCGTGAGCCACCCCTCCAAGATTCTCCAGCCCTGGTGAGAACAAATCTGCAACAAAAAGAAAGTGAGAGATTGCATTGGTTTATTTATAAACTGTAGATTTGTAACTTGTGGATAATTGGTTTTCCTTTTTATTGAAATGTATGCAATTATGTCCATAATATTGATGATTTTTGTTTAAATTGTACCTATTGGTGTACTACATCAGTAAATGTAATCTATGAAAACAAACCTACTACTCTACAATCTAGATTCTTAAAATATATCTTTGCATACAATTAGTATAAGGCCTCTCTGCCTATATTTTCATCCAGTTTCGGAGACAAAGTTTAATGCACTTTATCTAAGATTTATTCTAACAAGTTTCAAAAAACAAAGGCGGAAGCTTCCGTCCTCTTTAGGCAGTAAGTGATGAGGCATGACGCTAGGACTGTGGCCAAGTTTACTCCAGCCATTCTCTCTAATGCAAAGTTACTGTGCTGCTGCTTCAGCGCGTACTAGAGGAGACACACAGCTACTGTAGCCGCTGGTAAATCTGCGTGGCTGTCACATCGGACCTCTATCCAGAACACAACACATGACTTATGCTGCATCTTTCGCCAATTCCACGTATAGTTGAACGCAAATAAGACCAAGCACTTAAACCCTTTCCAAATGAAGTGATAAAAGAAACACCACTAATAAAAGAAACAAATAACATTCTCCTTTTTTAACTGTATATGACCAAATTTTATTGTAAATGTCTATGAAATCTTTCACTGATGGGCAGTGTCTTTATAACAATGTCTCGAACATTATTTTAAAGGCACATTCAATAATTTTTTATGTTTAACTGGAAATTTATTTACACTGCCACCTTGTTTTACAGATGCCGTTATAGAAATACGCTATTCAGTCAGCCACGGCTGATTTATTTCATGAGCAATAACATGGGGTTAACAAGAAGTGACATTTATTCAGCTGATCAATGAGATGATCCACTCCATGTAGAGTAAAATAAAAAGGCATGTAGAGTAAAATTAATAGGCTAATGATGCTGTCTTCATTTGTTTTTCCATTTTTTTTATTTTTATTTATTTATTTATTTTTGAGGGGGGGGGGGGGGTTTCT
>RJVU01053127.1:8872478-8892795 GCA_003731715.1 Anabarilius grahami | reverse complement strand
TCAATACATCTTAATCAAGACATTTCAGCAAGTATTTTATGTATTTTATTTTTCATTAATTTCCATTTATGTTCAATTGAAATGTTATTTTAGTGAATTTCTTAAGAGTAAAGCGGTCCCAATCTAGAGCCCTGAGGCATCTCATGGGGTTTGATATAGAGCTACATTGCCAGCAGTCATCTGCTCGTGTCTCACTTTAACAAATCCTCTCACCTTCCCAAAACGCCCCTCACCCATACTGATTGGCCTGCATACACTATTCATGAGATCCATAACTGAGAAAACTTAATCTCCCTGTACATTAATTACATTTATCCAAATATTAATGTGCCATGGCCACAGAATGGATGTTAGGGGTTGTTGTTGTTGTTGTTGTTATCTGGTGGGGTTATAGTTCATTTCAAATGGAAGAGGTGGATGCAGGGTGGGTACCCCATCTTAACCCTCCAGCACTGGATGCACCGTCGACCCGCTTTTTCATTTCATGTGGAAAAACAAACTAATTACGTGGAAATATGATAATGTATTGTGCTCGAGGAGTCGCCTACGACTCTCATTAAGAGTCCGTGCAACCCTACTTATTTCCTTCCTCTAATCTCTCTCTCACTTTCTCTCTCTCTTCATCCACTCATCTACCATGCGTTATTTCTCCTAGGGAGTGTTGCCCTTTAACGAGCCATGAACATTAGTGACCAGTCTGGGGCACTTTGCATCAAAGTCAGCTTCATTTGCATAATCGTAGGATTACTCCCTTTTTACTGCCAGTGATGGTCAACATCTCCCATGATTCCTCAAGACCACTGCCCCCTCTCCTCACTCCCCCCAAAATTCTCACATAGCTCTCCTAATACCCAGAATGAAGCAGAATCCCTTACCTGATACCTCGGGGAAGACTGTGGGCAGCCCCTCTACAGATTTACTCTTCATTTATCCCTGATCCCTCTGTCCTTACATGATGAAATCAAATATGATTCATCAGTGCTCATTACATTTGACAAGTCCTCACTGCAGGAACTTGTCAGTTATCCTCTGGTGGCCTGTTGAGTCGCTCTCACACTCTAGGCTTATCTCGGAGCAACCCCTATAAGATCCC
This sequence comes from Anabarilius grahami, assembly GCA_003731715.1. NCBI lineage: Eukaryota > Metazoa > Chordata > Actinopteri > Cypriniformes > Xenocyprididae > Anabarilius > Anabarilius grahami. The sequence continues at coordinate 8,891,702 of RJVU01053127.1, read as the reverse complement.
ACAATCCCCAGGTGGACGTTAGCATTTAGCGATAATAGTACAAGTGGTACAAGTCTTAAAATTAAAGGTTCTAAAAGAGGGTTTTCACAGCAATGCCATAGAATAACCATTTTTGGTTCGCCAAAAGATCTTTTAAGTGAACTTTTTTCACAGAACTATTTTTTCTTAGTGCGAAGAACACTTCAATAATCTAAAGAAGCTTTTTCGACTATTAAAAAAAACTTTTGTGCAATGAAAAGGTTCTATGGATGTCGAAGGCTTTTCATGTAACCATGAAGAATAAGTAGTTTTTATTTTTAAAAATGTAATGTGGCTGTAACGGTAATACCATGGAAATTTAATATACGCCACAACTATAGTATTTCCATGATAATGTACCATTCAAAAGTTTGGGGTCAGTAAGATATTTTTTTTTAGAAGTGAATACTTTTATTCAGCAAGGATTCATTAAATTGTTTAAAAGTGACAGTAAGGACATTTGCAAAAGATTTTCATTTCTAATAATGCTGTTCTTTTGAACTTTCTAATTATCAATGAATCCTGAAAAAATAATTATCACAATTTCCACACAAATATTAGCCAGAAAAACTATTTTCAACTGATAATAATAAAATGTTTCTTGAGCAGCAAATCAGCATGTTAGAATGATTTCTGAAGCATCGTATGACACTGAAGACTGGAGTAATGATGCTGAAAATTCAGCTTTACCATCGCAGGAATAAATTACATTTTAAAATAAAAAACATTTATTTTGAATTGTGAAAATATTGTTTTAAAAACATTAGAAAAAATTCTACTGACCTCAAACCTTTGAATGTTAGTGTATATATCTCAACAACAACAAAAAAAAAAATAGTATTACCATACTACAGTAAATGCCAAAAAAAACATGGTATTACAATGCTAACATGCTCAAAAACACTATATTAGTATGTAGCTTTTTGTTAGTTAGGGTTATTAAAACATTACTCTGTTATTTCTATGAGATATGATATAAATGCCTGAGATTAATTAGCATACTAGTGCCAGAGTAAACTTTATAAACTTGTTAAATAAAACTTTTTGGTTTTAATTAAGCACCTCTCAATTTATTGTATCTTGCTCCAACAAGAAATATCTTTGACAAGATCTGTAAGGAAGTGAGGAAAACCACAAAGACGGCATTATCTGTTCACAACTGGCAAAGCTGGTGCAGTGAAATGGCTGCCATTGGGCTTCAGGGTCAGATACTATGCCAGCATCACCAATCCTACTACTGTTGATTAGCTGAACGAATAAGGAATATCACCTTATTTGATCCTGTGATCGTGAGGTGTTAAATCAACATCCTCATCCTCCCAGTCTCCAGTGATATTGTAAGTATTACCTGTTAATTAAAAAAGTTCTTCCTGCAGTGCGATGACGAAAGTGATTCTCTTGTGACAACTTCTCACACTGTTGGTACTTTACTGATCAAAACTCCCTTTAAACACAATAATCATAGCACATTACAGTGCTAGTATGGGATGTTGTCACATATATGTAATGTAGAAAACCATTTATGTAGATTTTCATAAATAACAATTAGCCAGTTGTCTGTAAACTTCTCTGCACATGCTAACCTAATGTTATTTTTTGCAGCTCACTGGGCTTGCCTTTCCCGAATCAATGGTCAAGAAGCTACATTAACTTGGTTCCAGACAAAAAGTCAAGGCCCAAATATGACAGATGCCCAAGGCCAAGGTGGGCACTCGGCCAGTGCCGCTACTGCAAAAGGGTAGCAGTCAGAACATATCAGGAGTGAGTGGACACTTCAAATGGCATTAAAACTAAAGCGTATACAAGTTCCTGGCATCCTCTCAATTCTGTGACAGTGTCAAACATATTCGCAAAGATGAGATTGTAAAATAAAGGCACTGTTTCTTACGCTGTCATAAAGACTGCAGAAAGTTAAGCCATTTTTGAGGGGGTTAATAAATAATACATATTCAAAGCTTGTTTTTAGCTCCAATGCTAATACTAACTAGGGTCCACTTTCTGTAACTGGGTCCACATGTAATAACTTCCACTTTCTGTAACTGGGTCCACATGTAATAACTTCACAACATTTTTTGAAATGCAATCAGTCACAAATTTTTACATGTCCCCTGATCCTTACTCTTTGCTCAGAGTTTTATCTGAAATTAGCTCAGGAAATATGGGTGTTGTTTTAGTATTATTTATATACTTTTATGCATTAGTTTGTATTAATATTTTGAATCAGATTTTATTTTTTATATTTTCCGTTTTAATTACTTTAAGTTTTAGTGATTTTGTTATGTGCTTTTGTAATTAAATTTTTTTTCTATATATTTTAATTTATTTATATTTATATTTTATTTTATATTTTATTTCAGTTAGTTGCCAAGGCAACATTTCTAATTTTCAAAGTCAAAATATTCATCTAATATTTATATTTTATTTTATTTCAGCTTTATTTCAATTACTCAGAACGATTTTTAATAATTTTGGTTAACAATAACACTGCTGCATATTAAATTTGGACCTATTAATATGGGGAAAAAAGGCTGCAAAACAGATTTGGCTTCTTTTATATTTTTATTTTAGTTGTAGTTTTTAATATATTTTTTTTTTGTTTAGTTTGAGTGATTTTAGTACTTCAGCATAAACATATTTCAGTTAGATGTCAAGACAACATTAACAAGTTAATTTTTTTTCATGTAATATTTATATTTCATTTTATTTCAATTGCCCAAAAGGATTTTTAAAGGGTTAGTTCACCCAAAAATGAAAATTCTGTCATTAATTACTCACCCTCATGTTGTTCCAAACCCGTAAGACCTACGTAGTAGACACTCCTTAGTAGACAAGCAGCGTTTCCAGGTTCTACGCCAGAACACCGGCTCATTATTGGCCGGCTCCTGCGTCAGCATCACATGCATGCATTGTGCTGCTCACGTAAACAGCGTTGGCCAATACTGCGTTCTGACGTAGAACGCGGAAGCGCTGCACTGTGTTTACTACGTTAACATTGTAGGAGACTGACAAGGAAGAGTAGAGATTGTAGAATAAAGTTGTTATTAAAGTTGTTACTATTGTAGTTGCTCAGTCAGTTATTCTTCTCAGAAATTAATCACATTTTTGAGGGCCTAAACATGCTTGAAAACTCATGAAACTTTGCACACGCGTCAGAAGTGGTGTTTACGTCTGATATGGGTTTCAGAATTAGGTGTGCCAAAATGGCTCAACAGCACCTACAAAATTTCAATTAGGCGCCCTTCGCGCTACATTTCACGTACAGGTATGAAATTCGGTAGACAAATGTAACAGCCCAATAAAAAACCCCGTGGGTGCAAAATCTGTAAACCCAAGTGAGATATTTTAAATTCTAAAATCTGAAAAGACTTTGCCATGAAAGAGGAAGCTGTTGTAACTCAGGTGTGTCCGATCTGCCCCAAACTTCACATGTGTGATAAGAGTCCTGGCCTAAAGACATCTACTTGACAATATTCAGTTAGTCATAGCGCCACCTGTTGGCAACAGAAAACTGTCATGCTTTACACTGTAATTCACTCCCAGAAACACATTTCCATATGCCACGAAGTACCAAACATACTAGAAACACATTAAATCATGCATTGTTGTAACTCAGACATACAATGTCCAGTCTGCTCCAAACTTCACATGTTTGATAATAGTCCTGGCTTGAAGACATCTACATGGCAATATTCAGTTACAGTCAAAGTGCCACCTGTTGGCAGCAGGAAGTGGGGCATTTTGAAATGACTTTGCCATAATTCTCCTGTATTTACTTGCTTACATGCATGTCGCCCACTGTTCACTGTTTTCCTAAGGTCAATGGGTGGCGGTGAGCCCGGGTTCGAGAGCCCTTTCATCGCTGCTTGCAGCTTTAATTTTTGTTTTGTTTTTGCGCACAAAAAGTATTCTTGTCGCTTTGTAAAATTAAGGTCGAACCACTGCAGTCACGTGGACTATTTTAACAATGTCTTTACTACCTTTCTTGGCCTTGAAAGTGGTAATTAAATTGCTGTCTATGGAAAAAATATCTTAATTTGTGTTCCGAAGATGAACGAAGGTCTTATATGTTTGGAACAACATGAGGGTGAGTAATTAATGACATAAATTTCATTTTTGGGTGAACTAACCCTTTAATAATCTTAGTTTTAGTTAACAATAACAACACTACTGCAGATTCCATTTGGACCAAGTTAAAAGCCATTGCAATACAAAAGAGCAGAAATTATCACTTGAAAACTAAACATAAGAACAGGAAACACCTTGAAAGTTGTCTTGAAACAAAAAGACAGAGACTAATTTCAGCCAGCAGCTCAGGCTAAGCTGGAAACAAGTGACCGTGTTTTGAGTCATGGTCTCGTTAAACATGCCTCAACACATTCTTGATTGGATGCAGCACTGGATTAATTAGAACTGACGTGTCGGCGCCATCAGCTCTGTCTGCGTGCGGCCTCAAATCTGTTACTCAACCGCTCACTGAGTCGGAGAGAGGGAGTTAGATATTGAAAATCACCATATTTTATATGTAATTTTCATCCTCAAAGGATATTTACTATTTTTTTTTCAGCCAAAAAACACCAAAAAAGAGCAAAAATTAGGTCTACTCAAAGGAATCCAGCAAGTGAGGGGTGCCATCATTAAGCAGGAAATGCAAGGCTCAAACTAGGGCAGGACAAGAAGTTGTATTTTCATTGCAGCATGTGTTATAATACTTCAGCTCTCTGGAGACTTTTGATATATGTATGAGAACGTAAGCTCTCCTGCAATCACTGCTGGATCTCTTGAACATTTAAAGAAAACAGGAAAAGTGTGGTATGTTAGTGAAGGAGATATCTGATAAACACAAATGTGATGTTTTTTCATTTTTGCTTATTCCTATGGTTGATCTGGATCATCAGAGGCCAGTAGCATTGGTTAATAAAATGAGATTAAATACATAAAGTATATTTGTGTAACTTAACATTTAATTATTGCAGGTTTGTGTAATATTGAGTTTGCTTTTCACTGTTTTTAATCATTTTAGAAATACTGAATATTCTCCAGTTGCGTAACCGGTTTACTAGTTTTCCTTTGGAATAACTTCTTGAAAACTTAAAAAAAAATGAGTGAGTGGAATGGCAACTGAGTTTCTCACCCCCATGCAGAGGCAGCGGGGGGTGGACAAGAGTGACCGGCCCACATTTATCAGTCTGGCCTGAACGGAGTTGCACAGCAGGGAAGAGGCATGCCTTTGTCCTGCAGGTCAGCCTGGGACAAGAGGAAGGTGTATGCGAGTAGACTGTGTTTGTGAATCATGTAAGTGTGGACGTGCTACAGTTTGTCAAAACACCTTTGTGTTAAGGTTACTTCTGTTTCCCCAGCCAAAAAAACGCAACTTCCATTTCCTTTCACGAAGGCTGCAGGGCCGTAAAAGATCAAAGCGAACAGGGTCGCCTTTCAGACATTTGAAAAATTAAAAACTTACTAGAGGCTGTTACTAATTTCATTGTCTTTTCATCTAACCTTACTCTTTTTGAGAGCAGGAGGGTCTTTCCATCTTCAGGGAATAAGAACATCTGGGTTTGTGAGAAGTAGAAACCTTTGGAACTGGTCTGCACGTTTCCTGTGTGAGGAGATTGAACTTTTCCTCCCCTTTTTCATGTCTTTTCCTTCGCTCTGCTGAGTTCTGTTGCTCTGCTTCAAGGTAGGACGTGAGAAGCAAAGGCAAACAGTCGTGATTCTTGCATCTTTTGTTCTTCTCTCCGACTCCTTATCTCTCTTTCAGGGTCTGTTTGTGTTTTGGTAACAGTTCTTTGTGGTCTTTAGGGGGGCAGTTGAGGGTAAACCTCCACTGTTTGAGGAGGGCTGAACTGTTCTGTTCTACACACACTGAAGGAACTACAGGCCAACTCTGGATTCAGCTGTCGGTATGTTAAGAAATCTTCTGTATTGTCTCTTCATCTTTGGTTTTGTGTTTTAGACGGTTAAAACAATGCAAAATAGGACTAAATTCCTGTTTCTCGCAGGTTTATTGGTTCTTAACATGAACAGTTGCTTTTTATTAGTTACCAACTTTCTCTAAAAGCTTTTTATTGTCTTCTCAGAAAGAGGTTGATTATTTGTCTGAACACCCACCTTAGCATCTGTGTTTTTTACGTAAAGAGTGCATGAGTCATGTTTAAACATGCAGGTTTAAAACTTCTAGATGATTTATTGAAGCTTGAAGCTTCTCTCGAATGTCAAAACATTTACAAACCGTTTTTAGAGAGAATGTTTGCACCATGAGGTAAGACTGTGTTAACAACACATGATAAGTGCATATTTAACTCTAACAGTCCTTTAGCACATTTACATTTTTATTGAGCAATTAAATGTTCAATGTGGCTAAAACTTTGAGCTTGTATCAAAACCTTTGTCTGGTAGCACCTGTGATGTTTTTCTGCATAGAAAACAACAACATTACTGCAGTTCACATGCTCCTTTGATGCTTAATTCCATTTCCAGCACTGAGGCAGCATGAGACTGATTAACACTTTTGTTGCCACATAGTTTTAGCTTTAGACCCCATGTAATCAAAATGCTTTTAGATGCATGTTAACTTGAGAGCAAGTGTTATTTTAGTATTGTTCATATAGTTTTCATTAATATTTTAAATTAGCTTTTCATTTTAACATAGTTTATTTTAACTTAATTTTAGTATTTTTGCAATATGCTTTTGTCATTTTTATTCGTTTTTTTAATCTGTTTAGTTTTTTCAGTATTTAGTTTAATTTTATGATGTTGTTTTGTTTTGTTTTATTTTTAATTTCTATGTCCATTTAGCTTTGGTAAGTTCAGTAGTTTACAACTCAAACATTTTATTTCAGATAGTTGCCAAGTTTACGTTTTACCTCTAATATTGTATGTGATATATTATCTTATTTACGTGTTGAAATATTTTTCAACTAGTTAAAAAAGAAAAAAGAAAAACTCAAACTCAAACTCATTAAGAAGTGAATTTTTTTTTATTTTTTTTTTTATTTTACAGTGTACGAGCAACACATCTGTTGCTCGTAGACTGCAGAAAATCACTTCTTAATGAGTGTCTTTCTCTTCTAGGTCTAAAAATACTGATGACTCATCTTGCACTCATGGGTGTGTTCACATTTTTGTCCAATCAAATGCTTTATAGAATGAAAATGTCCCTCTCGCTATGTCAGGCTTCTCTTACACAATAGATCAATATGTAGTCTATCATTGTTCTTAAATAAAGGGTTAGTTCACCCAAATATGAACTTTCTGTCATTAATTACTCACCCTCATGTCGTTCCACACCCGTAAAACCTTCGAAAGATCTTTGGAACACAAATTAAGATATTTTGATTAAATCTAAGAGGGTTTTTTTATCCTTCATTGAAAGCAATGAAATTGCTACTTTCAATGTCCAGAAAAGTAGTAAAAACATTGTTAAAATAGTTAATGTGACTACAGTGGTTCAATCTTAATGTTATGAAGTGACGAGAATACTTTTTGTGCACAAAAACAAAACAAAAATAATGCCGGCGTTTGGACGTAAACACGGAAACGCAGCATTGCACCAACTGCTTAACAGACTGACAGGGAAGAGGAAAAATCGTTGAATAAAGTCGTTATTTTTGTTTTGTTTTTGCGCACAAAAAGTATTCTCGTTGCTTCATAACATTAAGGTTGAACCACTGCAGTCACGCCGACTGTTTTAACGATGTCTTTAGTACCTCTCTGGACATTGAATGTACTAATTTCATTGCTTTCAATGGAGGATAAAAAAAAAACTCTCAGATTTCATAAAAATATCTTAATTTGTGTTCCGAAGATGAACGAAGGTCTTACGAGTGTGGAATGACTTGAGGGTGAGTAATTAATGACAGGAATTTCATTTTTGGGTGAACTAACCCTTTAAATATTAATGAATGTAAGAATTGTACTATTTAATACTTCTTTTGTTGGTTTATTTTCCTCATTCTTTATTTTCAAGCAGCATTCTGTTGGAAATGAGAGCAAGAAGGCACATCTGAAGAAGATAATCTTAGATATCAAGCAACTGACCAAAAAGATGGGGATGTTCATTCTCGCTTTGACATTGTTCACCTTGAGTCATCTGTGGTCACATGTCCAAGCTTCGAGTCTGGTTCGGTTAAATGCAGGTCTTCGGGTAGCCAGAGGCCAGTCTGTGTTTGTCACGGCTGGTGAACTTCAGTTTCACACGGATGGGATATCTGAGGCCTGTAAGGTAGAAGTGGTGCTTACTGAGCCTGTCACACAAAGAGTGGGGAAGCTGACTCCTCAGGTAACAAAACAAATCCAGATTCAGCACATTTATATATAAAACAGGAAAATTGATTGTATTGTTTTCCAGGTTTTTGACTGCCAGTTCTTATCTGACGAGGTGAAATATGTACACAATGGCAGTCCTCTTCTTGAGGAGGACACGGTCATGCTGAGGGTCTACAGGTAAAACATTGTGTGGTCATTACACTTGTCCAAAATCAACATTTTACAGCTGTTACTTCAATTAGGGCTTTTGAGAGCTGCAAAAAAACAGTTTCCAAGGCCTAATGTAATTTCCATACTAAAATGCTTTTTTCTGTGCCTGTGTTCAGGTTTACAGAAACCCAGACTTTTGTTGAGACTGTGCTACTAAAGGTACATGTGGTGGAACCTCAGAGGAGGCTCACAGAGCTTGGAAGTGTTCCTCTGGTGGTTCCTGAGTTCTACAGCCTTTCCAATGCCATCAACAGTAGTGTTCTCACCTTTAAAACCCAGCCTGATGTGATCTGCACGGTACGTCTTCTCAGCCCTGAGATCAACGTCCCAATGCTTGGTCAACTGGTCGTTGAGGATCCTGAAACAATGTTATCCACTGAGGCTGGACCAAGAAAAGGTATTACAAAATTAATAATGAAACTTTTAAAAAGATTTTGTCTACCAAATCAAACTCAGGTAGTATAACCGACAAAATTATGGGTAGCGCTTTATTTTACAGTCCTGTTCCCCATGTACATATGATGTACCTATTACAGTGATTACAATAATTGGGTAATAATAACTAGGTACTAACCCTGAACCTACCCCTAAACCTTACCTTAACCCCTATAGTTACCTTATATTACCCAGTATTTCTCTTAGGTAAGTACATGTACTGTAAAATGATGTGCAACCAAATCATGTGNTCATTCGTTTGTTCATTAAATCAAAGTTATATGTTTTTTTTATGACAAGGTGCCAAAGTTAAGGTTGTAAAATGTGGTGCAGTTCCCAAAATCAAATGTATAAAATAAATATTTTAAAAGATATTATGGATTAATAATTCATGATATTTGCAAAACATAGTTTTTTTTATCTTGAAATATATATATAATATATATAAGACTAAACTGTTTAAACTCTATAGCTATTATTTATTATAAATAATTTTATTATATTTTTTTCTTAATGGTTACACCACATGACACTTTTAAAAAAAAAAATCTTAAAAGTGGAGTAAAAGATTTTTTTTACAAAACCAATACATCTGTATTCAAACTTTTCAAGGACGTCACACTGGAATCACCTGCCCTGGAAATAAAGCCTGTGACCACAACACAAGGGAAGTAGAGTTCTTGAAGACCGACTGCGCCGAGTTCCTCACTTCAGGTCTGAAGTACCAGCATCTCAGTCCTCCATCACCTGAGATTGATTACATCCCAATCAGGGTGGAGTTTAGGGACCAGAACTCCCGAGCCTTGCTGGAGGTAAAACGGCATCAGAATCAGGCTTGTATGAAAACATAACATAGGCCATTGAATGTTCTCCTTCCCTTTTTCTCTCTTAGACTGAGAGTATCTGGATACCTGTACTGATCCAGGGGGCCATGCAGAACCAACCCCCTCACGCTGCCTTCATGTCTGCATTCATCCTGGAGGTGGATCAGTTCATCCTCACCCCCATGACCACTGCTGCCCTGGATGCCAAAGATGATGAGAGCTCTCAGGCCCAACTCATCTTTAATGTGACCAAACCACCAGCAGAGGGATATATAACTCATTTGGACGATCACACTAAAACTGCATCATCCTTCTCATGGCAAGACCTGAATGAGATGAAAATCGCTTATCAGCCCCCAAACAGCAGTCGCACAGCCAGGAGGAACTATGAGGTCAGTAAGTGCTGATAAACTGTTGTTCAGGGAAGTTTAAAAGGCAAATTTAGGGTTTTTTTCCCCTGTCAAAACATGAGATCAAAAAACACGACTAATACTAATATTTTTTTATATTATTACAAATACGTTATTTCTATAAAGACCCCTTTATACCAGTGTTGTTGTTATTATTAACTAAAACTATTAAAATTGTTTTTTGTTAATTGAAATTAAAATAAAATATAAATATTATGAAAAACTGGAAACACATGAATGAAAATTAGAAATGTCGCCATGGCAACTAACTAAAATAAAGCTGAAGTACTAAAATTACTAAAAATAAAACTGAAATAAATTAAAGCTAAATAGGAATATAAAAAAAATAACAAAAGAACATAACAAAATTACTAAAACTTACACTAAACTTAAAGCTAATTCAAAATATGAATGAATACTATAATAGTAAATAAATAATACTAAAATACTTCTTTATACTGTGGAAAAAGTATCATAAACATTACTATAAACCTTTAGAATATAGTAAAATAAATATTCATAGATTATCTGGAAAATATGTACTTTTCAGTGTAAACTTGTTGACACTATTTTTTTGTTGTTGTGTTTGTTTGCATCTTATCTGTCAAAATAACTAATTCATATTTAATATGACTTCAAACCAGTGTTTCAGAAAGAAAAATGAAATGTCAAATTCCATTAAAATAATGTAAAATTCAGCAAAATTGTATTATATTTATTTATTTTACTTCATTTCTTGTCTAGGTTGAGTTTCAGGCCATCGATGGCTCATTTGTGCCGAGTCTTCCTATCTTGATGCACATCTCTATCCGCACTGCAGAGACCAATGCCCCTCGAGTCTCGTGGAATATGGGTACGTTAGCACATTTGCTAAAATAAATCATCTTCTAAATGAGAGAATGAGGCTGAACATGTTTATCCTTACAGGCTTGGATTTGTTGGAAGGCCAATCAAGACCAATCACATGGGAGCACCTACAGGTTGTTGATAACGACAACATAGATGCCGTCACCCTGATAGCTATGGATGGCCCTCTTAATGGACACTTAAGTGTTAGAGGTAATGGAATCTAATCTGTCACCACTCTGAAAGTAAAAGCCAATTCAAATGCATTTCCCAAGACCTTTGTCTCACTGATTTGTCATAGTAAGTGTAAACCCGCTCTTTTATTCCTTCTCTATCCATGTGGTAACCATTCATCATGTGGGCATCATTCAAGAAACATATGTCCGGGTGGCCTGCATGGGTTTGCTAATCAGGTGTAAAATGCTTCGGCGACACTTTGCCAGGGGCCGTTGACCAAAGATGTCTTTAGAGCCATAGCGGCTGTCCTTCCGCTCCAGCAGACTTTTGTTTGCACAGACCCTGAACGAAGCAGATTGTAAAGACTTATGGCATTACATGCCAGATGTCCAACACAAGGACATTTCTCTTCCTTCAGACCATTATCTTAGCAAGCTTTGAGAACTGTGTCTATCTGAAAAGTTTTATTCATGGGAATGTTCCAGAGTTTCAGAAGCACTGTATGATGGGATAGTTCACCCAAAAAGGTATTTTGANGATGAAGTCTAAAACAAAATTTAGTTACATAAACATCTTTTGTGTTCCACAGAAGAAAAAAGACAGGTATGGAATGACATGACGTGAGTAATAGTTTTTTGGGTGAACTATTCCTCTAAATCTTTGGTTTGTTGGAAGGAACAGGCCAAATAGCGATTTCAGGGATTGAATGGGATGTTTTGCTGCATGCGTTCTCCCATGAAAGCTGCGGTAGGTTGTTTTTGTGTTTCCTGGTTTGGAGGATTTCCAGGCCCATGGCCCGGTTCCTTGTGTCATTCCCTGAAAGAAGACCACCTGATCAGCAGAAGCCTCCAGCCTACTCAAACAGCAGCTCCCGCTTTAAGCCAAACCCTTCATTTAATTGGTGTTTACGTTTTTAGGGTTGATGTGTTGCTTTGTGATCCCTCTGGCTGAGAATAGAATCGTCCCATAACTTTGGCTCCAAATCCACTCCAAAAGCACCTCATTTTACTACACAAAGACTGAGCTGAACAGCAAGTTCTGGTCCAGAATGGACTGGTCTCTCTTGAGAACCTAGATGTGGATTGGGAATTGCTCACGTAGACCTCGAACTCAGGGACTCCGACCCTTGGGAAAGTCCTCAGTCAGCCTTCGGCCAAATGGAAAGCTGCCGCCCAATGTCCTCTTGCGTCAGGTATCTATATGGAGAGTGTTTTTTTGGGCCTGATGCCCACAGCCACCTTTGGGCCCAATTACTTACTTGTTTCTCCATTGGACTTGTGGCCGTTTCCCCCTGATAAAGTTGCTAATTAGGTTTGCTGTGCAACCAGTCATCATTCAATCTGTCTGGTGACCTTGCCCTTCTGTCTCCCTGGCAAGCAAGAGAAACTCAGCTTCACTGTGGGCAGCAGCCATTGCCTGGGAAGGACGCCATCTTTCTTTTTATTTTTTCGCAACAGGGAGAAGCCAGAGCCAACGTTTGTGCCTTCAGGCGAAAAACAAAACTTACTTTTCACAATTGCATCGAGCTAAATGAATGAAATTGCAAATGATACAGTAGTAAAGATGGGTTTGAAAATAATTTCAGGTTATATTGACTACTTGTCAACATTATTGTCCACACAAACAACTGTTTATATCCATAAAAGGAAAGCAACAACAACATTCAACCCCATTTACTTTCATTCTATGGACAAAAAACACAGACAATTTTCGAAACATCTTTTTTTTTGTTTTACAGAAGAAAGTTAAGTCATACAGGTTTGGAATGACATGAGTACAGTAAATAAAGCCAGAGTTTTCATTTTTTGGTGAACTATCCCTTTAACTTGACCTGGAATTTCATTGATCAAACATTGAAACAGGCCCAAACCATATTTTGTAACCAATCCTTTCTTATTCATCCAAAGGTGGAAAAGGCTTCATGTTTAAGGTGAAGGATCTCAGAGAGGGCGTTGTGATCTATCATCATTCGGACAGCGACACCACCAGGGATTACATCGTCTTCCGAATCACAGATGGCCGCCACAGCATCAGACACAAATTCCCCATCTATGTTCTTCCGAAAGATGACACCCCTCCTTTTTTAATCAATAACGTGGCCTTTGAGGTCCAAGAAGGTGGCATGGTTAGGGTGGAGGAGTACATGCTGATGGCCTCAGACTTGGACTCCAGCGATGACTACATTCAATATCAGCTGATTACTTTTCCCAAAGCAGGACAGCTGGTTAAAAAGTCTTCTCCACATGAACCAGGTCAGTTGGATTTAATGCCAACAAGGGTTATATTTCAGTAAGTTTCAACTCATCTGAGGTGACTTACATTAGATGATGTCATGTCAACCAGGTGTCCCAGTGAAGAGCTTCCTGCAGAGGGACCTTTTTCAAGGTCTAATCTACTACAAGCACTCAGGGGAGGAAGTGTTTGAGGACTCGTTTGATTTCATCCTGTCAGATGTCCATCAGCCTCCAAATCTATCGGACAGACATGTAACTTTGTATCTGTTTTCTTATTAAATTCCATTTCAGTGTGAATATTTATAACAGGAATGTTTGCTTTGTACCTCTTCAAAATAGACTGTGGTGATCCACGTGTTTCCAGTGAAGGACCAGTTGCCTGAGGAAGTTTCCGGAACGGTTCGCTCCATCACAGTGAAGGAAACCGAAGTTGTTTACATCACTCAGAGCCATCTGCACTTCAGAGATACAGAGCAGTCAGATAATGACCTTATGTATGTTATCACTCATCCTTGCTTTAGTCCAGATAACACCAGGTATGCTTATGCATTTCCTCCCTATGACAGTAATAATGATGTACATATATATATATATATATTGTACAGTATATTATTAAGAATATGGGTCTTTTCATTTTAATTTTAATTCTGTTGTAAATTCTTGCAGGTTATCAGATGCAGGCAGGCTGTTTTATACTGACAGCACAAACTCCATGAAAAAAGATGCAATGGTTCCAGTACTTAAGTCCTTTACCCAGGTCTGAAACATGCACACAAATCAGTTCCCTAAAGGCTGCATGCTGTTGTAATACTCATGTTATTGTATGCTATTGTAATACATGTCTGTTTAGTAAGATGTTATCATTGTTGTTTTCTGCAGCATGCAGTGAACCACCGCAAAGTGGCTTACATGCCTCCAATAGAGGATATTGGCCCTGGGCCTCTTTTTGTGCAGTTTGTGTTTTCTGTGAGTGACCAGCAGGGCGGCGCTCTCACAGGACTCACCTTCAATATCACAGTCACACCTGTTGACAACCAGGCCCCAGAGGTGAGTTGCTTACTCCTCATTTTATTAGGGTTTTTCATTTTCTTTGTTACTATGGTCCAGCATTCTCAAGAGCCCCCTTGTTGCTAATTAGAAGTTGCAAATGGATAGAAAAGGTACAGTCACAGTTATTAGAGCAGGGGTTCTCACATGGTTTTGCTTTAAGATTAAGATTTTACATTGGACATCATCAGGTTTTTGATGATGAAATGTCATCTGCTCTCTTTATGATGGCATTTACCTCATTCAGCTAGTTTTTACTAGCTGATAATATTTCACACTTCATTGAAGGGTATATCTACAATCCAATGTGGAAAGTCTAAAAGTCAGTATTTATTCCACAACAAGCTTTATGTAATCAGTTTTTTCAAACATAAATCTAAAATTTCCAAACCTTCATTCATAGATGTTCACTAACTTGCTGAGGGTCGAGGAAGGTGGCAGTAGTTTCTTGATGGAGGAGCACCTGTTGGTGCAGGATGTGGACAGTTCAGAAGATCAGCTCAGGGTACATGTGAAGACTCTACCCCAGCATGGAAGACTGGAGCTGCTGGGCAAGGCACTGCTAGAGGGAGACAGCTTCAGTCTGCAGGACCTTAAAGCATTGAGGGTCAGGTACGAATTGAAAAAAAAAAAATTAACTAGAAATTAATTTAGTAAAATTTAAAATCTGAAAAGATTTTATGATCTGTTGAACATTATATATAACAATACCCTCTCTTTGGCGATAGATACATTCATGATGACTCTGAGACCCTGAAGGATAGCGTTGTTCTTACTATCACAGATGGAATCAACTCTGCACATGGAATGCTTTTTGTTCAGGTAATTTTCTTCTGTTTCAAAAAAAATAAAAAATTGTACTGATGTTTGACACATTGTATTGTACTTGCATTGTATTTCCATATACAGTCAAACCAAAATGTATTCAGACACCTTGAACATTTCATTCATTAATTCAGTTTATTCACTATAGTTTACATTTTTTTAATAAAATATGACAAGATCTCAGAGTTAAACTGTGTCAGAAAAAAAATTATCTTAATTATGTCAGATAACACTTAAGCAAAACATGGTCAGGTCAAAGAGTCTGAATAATTTTTGGTTCCAAATTGTTTTCAATTTTACTGGTAGTCCAACTATACGAAGAATTTTTGGGAATAATATGTCACAGTTTACTTTATTTTTCTATCTTCACATACATAAATTAACTATGTATGTGGGGGCAGTCGTGGCCTAATGGATAGAGAGTCGGACTTGTAACCCAATGGTCATGGGTTCGAGTCTCAGGTCCGGCAGGGATTGTCGGTGAGGTGAGCGAATATCCAGCGCTCTCTCCACCCTCAATACCACGACTGAGGTGAGACCCTTGAGCAAGGCACCGTACCCCCAACTGCTCCCCGGGCGCCGCAGCAATGGCTACCCACTGCTCCGGGTGTGTGTTCACGGTGTGTGTTCACAGCTGTGTGTGTGCACTTGGATGGGTTAAATGCATAGCACAAATTCCGAGTATGGAATTTGTGCCATACTCACTTCACTTCAACTATAGTGTCCTGCACCCACTAGTTAAAAAAAATAAAAATAAAAATTATATCTAGTGTCTGAATGATTTTTGGTTTGACTGTAGCATTTTATTAAAATGCATCCTTAGTGCTTCTTATTTGCATGTTTTATTAGATCCTGCCTGTGAACGACGAGCCCCCACAGTTAGGCTCCAACTTGAGGGCTGAACTGTCTTGCAAAGAGGGGGGTCAGGTCCAAATTACGGTTGAGTACCTCTCTGCTACAGATGTTGACAGCGAGGACACTCGGCTAACATACATGCTTGCCAGAACACCTGCACGTGGGGTGCTACAGCGAAATGGGGTCACCGTGGACAAGTTCTCCCAGCTGGATGTGCTCAATGGGCTCATCTTCTACCTGCACACAGGTTATACCCAAGACAGGAGGCTAGTTAGTGATACTTGATACATGAAAATTAGGTGTCACTTACCGTAGGCCTGTTTCACACTTCATGTGGGTGTGCTGCACATAGTTTTAGGAAAATATAATAAAAATGTGCAATAAGTTAGTTTATGAGTAATCTTTTGTAATGCAGGATTTTATGTCATAATATTAAATAATGTAGCAAAATATTCACCTATTGTTTGAAAAAAAAAAAAGTGTGATAGCTTATCAGTATCAGCCTGATAATAATATAAATTATAAATAAAACCTAATAAAATTCAGGCTGATACTAATAAGCCAAATTATTTTAATATTTATTAATACAAAATAATAATAATAATAACATTTTTAAATAAAATATATAATTTTAAATGGTCAGATATTATATAGATACTATATTATATTGTCAAAAAAATAAATAAACCATAAATAGAATGGTTTTAAATGCTACAAGTAATTTTAGGGCATCACACTATTATAATGTACAGTATGAAAAATGGATATTAATTATGAGATATGCTATATATAGCATAGTCTGTTGATGCCAGATATCTGAAACAAGCCTTAAAGTGAATGTCTAATGATTGATAGTAAATTAAATGTCAATTTTATTAATTAAATGAACATACATACACTTCCCCATTCACTAGGTGGTGAGATTGGACCAGATCCTGTCTTGGACACTGTCACTCTTATTGTGTCAGATGGAGAGGCTGGAACAATGGATGGCTGCTGCCAGGAGGATGCTGTCCCCCCACCTGTCCCCCTGCATGGCACGCTTCCGGTCTATGACCTCAACATCACTGTGATGCCTGTCAACAACCAGGTCCCAACAATAACGCTGGGTAAACGTCTACCACAGGGCCTGTAGTAAATCTCTTAGAAGACAAAAGGCATTTCATATACTGGCACTGCTTTGTGTTGAGGGACCGAATGAATTAAAACAAGATGCTCTCTAATCTAGATTTAATCAGCAGAGCATTTGGCTAAGGTGCAATTAATTCATCGTAATGACAATCCGCTTAAATCAAGCAACCAGGAATTTTTCGGGGCAGGTGATGGAGACTGGTGAATGAATCACTTAATCGCGGTCTTACACACCCAGCTCAGGGAGTGTCACTAATGCAAGCGTTTCATTCCCCTGTACATACGTTTCGAGGCAGGGTGCTGGAGACTTCTCGCCAAGATGGGGATTTCACGCTTAATGCCAGAAACTTTGCAGTTATCAATGGAGAACAGTGACCAGAGCAAAACAATGAGCAGAAGACGGCAGCTACGTGCCGGTGGGACATTCGCAGGAAATCCTAGCATGCTTGTCTTTAGTGTTGTGGGGCGGCAGACGTACACACAGCTGTTTGGGATTATAGGGAGAGAGCAGAGCATGTGTGGCGAAAAACCACGGTAGAAAGAGATACATGTTCCCGTGAGAACAACTGGACAATAGGGACACAGAGGAAAAGACAATAGACAGTCCCACATTTGGAAAAGATGACATGTCCATTGTGTCTTCTATCCCTTTTCCCATTCAGTCACAATTATAATCTCCTAATTCGGTTAATCCCCATCAGAAAAAGGAGGATTTTCCAATGTTGCCACCGTGTAGATCTAGACTGGTTTGTGAGGAAAAAGTAGTCATTTAATTAATTTGCATTGAATAAAGACTGGGTTGGCATAAGAGCTTTAAGCAAAGGAACACAAGGAAAATCCAGCTCTTGCCTTGCTAAGGGACGAGTTTTATCACTTTTACTCCAGACTGGCGGTCATTAATTCCTCCCCTTGTTTCCGAGCTCTATCCAAGCACAACCTCATCAGTGCCCATTCTCCATTCATTATTTATCAGTGCAGTAAATGGAAGCAGATGCCAGTAAGCATTGGCATGATGGCTTTATCAACACCCAGGTGGCAGCGGGCTGGCCGAGAGCCGAGCGAGAGTGCAGGGGAAGAGAGGGTGTGTTAGTGAGGTGGCATAGCAGGCGTGAGGAAAGAAGGGAGCGAGGGGAGCTGCCTGTAAATTAGAGGAAGAAGAAAAATATTGGGACACGCTCTTGAGGAAAAAAAAATAAGCATGCTTCTGTGAAGGCACTTTCAGCTCACTAAAATTAGATCTCTATGATTACTGCCAATATTATTACTTACTGTACATTGTGCTGTATATTGTTCCGTCAGGTAACATGTTTGTGGTAGATGAGGGTGCCAGTGCATGTCTGTGTGGGGGTGTGTTGATGGCCACTGATCCTGACAGTCATCCAGACCAGCTCATGTTTCACTTGGTGACCCCACCACAATATGGATTCCTGGAGAACACCCTTCCATCCCCTGGCTTTGAGAAAAGCAATGCTGGACTCCAAGTGGGTCAGTGGTATTCCTGAGGCTCTGTAAACATACCAAATGACTGTGAATTATGCCAAGCAGGATATGTTTGTGTATTAACATTTTTTGTTGGCCATGGAACAACATTCCTGTCAAACAAACATTGTCCTCTTCCTCTATCCCTAACTTCAAACTTAACGTTAATTATTGACCTTGTTTACATGTACTTAAAGGGATATTTCACCCAAAAATTTAAATCCTGTCATAATTTACTCACCCTCATTTGTTCCAAACCATTTGACTTTCTTTTTTTCTGTAAAAAACACACAAAAAAAAGATATTTTGAAAAAAAAAGTCTTTTTTTTCTGTTTTGTCATATATATATATATATATATACAGTACAGTCCAAAAGTTTGGAACCACTAAGATTTTTAATGTTTTTAAAAGAAGTTTCGTCTGCTCACCAAGGCTACATTTATTTAATTAAAAATACAGTAAAAA
>RJVU01053127.1:8861359-8871928 GCA_003731715.1 Anabarilius grahami | reverse complement strand
AAATATGAATATAAAATATTTTAATATCGCAAACCTATGTTCGAAAGCAAGTATCATACCTGGCTGAAAACATAGACCAGTCTGCCATTGATCCTTCCCTGTCCAGTCACTACACTGTCTCCTGGGTACTGAAAACACAGCCAAGATAAGGAAAATCATGTACTTTTAAGATCCCTCATCTACAAGTGTTAAAAACAACAATGAGTGATGCTAACATTTTACGTCTTGTTATAGATGTCAAAATCAACTAAAAACTGTTATCAAACTGTTATCAAATCTCTTGTATATATATATATATATATATATATATGCAAACAATGATAGTCAGTAGGGTCCAATATTGTTTTGGACCCTGAAAAACTGTTCGAAACTGTTGAAATGGCATTTAAGAGTTTGAGACACAGAATTTTAAGTCCCAACACCAACCCTGAGCCACTATCCTTAACTCTATTCCTAAAATCCAGGAAGGTGACCTACTTGGCAAAATCACAATTTATATTTTGTTGTGCCCTTTTTAAATGTCCTAGTATAAGACCTTATCTTTCAGACCACTAAGTCATATTGTATAAATAAAGTTTCTTTCAGCCAGCTCCACCTCAGTTCGGGTTTCATCAACTATGTCCAGTCGGTGCACCAGGGTGTGGAGCCTACAGCAGACTTCTTTACCATCAGTGTCAGTGATGGGATTCAGAGATCAGCACCATTGCCCTTCTACGTCATCATCAACCCTACCAATGATGAGACCCCATCACTGCTACTTAGCAACTTCACAGTAAGATATCTTTTTTGGAGACAAAATTATCTGATAAGCAAACTGACGGTTAACTATTGTCTTGCCCCACACCTCTCAATAGGTCATGGAGGGAGGGATGAAAGACCTCAGTCCTGATATTCTAAATGCAGTGGACATTGATATTCCAGCAGATACTCTTACCATGACCATCCTGATTCCCCCAACCCATGGCACACTGCTCAATGGCATATATGGTCTTGAGATGAATCGTTACAAAAACTTGAACCCAGACGTCCTCCAACGAACCTTAGCAATCCAGTCTTTCACCTTGCAGGAGCTACAACAAGGTCAGTTCTGGAATCCACATGATCTGTTGTCCCACAAAACTTTTCCCCCTAACTTCCGGGGTACCACTATCTGCTTCTTGAGGAAGGTTGTGAGGACAGTGTCACTTCCCTGGTCCAGCCACCCCTCTGTGACTTCACTGTGGGTATCCAGGCTTGCAGAACAGATGTTGCAGTAGTCAAAGGTCACAGTGTGCCTGTGGTGCTTCTGCTTCATCTGGAAAGTCTTTCCAACTGCTCTCTGCGCAATTATGTCACCGTGCATGAGGTACTTGGTGACTGCACAGCTTTGCTTGTTAGCGAGTGATAAAGAGGCATAGAAACGAAGGTGAGCAGGTCGTTGACAAAATGGAATCTGTACACTGGTATCCTCCTTGGTAGTAGTGGTAGAACTAGCTGTTTCAGTCAAAGGCTACCAGAAAGCAAGTGCCTAGTGACAGTTATAAATGTCACAAAACTCTTAATCCACTAAAACATTGATTTTTTTCTCTCTTGTGTCAATCTATAGGAATGAAGATCATGTATATGCATGACGACACAGAAACCCTCAAGGACGCTTTCACCATACAGTTGACAGATGGTGGGCACACAGTCCAGGGGACTGCGTGTGTCCGCATCATACCAGTCAATGATGAAAAGCCATGGCTACTAAAGTAAGGACGCCCTGGGACAAATTCAGAGCCAAAAAGGCGGATGAAAGCGGGAACGGGGGAGGGATTTTAGTGGTGGAGACTGGACAGGAACAGAAGGGGGAGGCCAATCCTAGATAGGGTTTATGGAAGGGGGCTCAACACAACCTGTATTGCACATGTGGCTGGGGAATCTGTCTCTCTGACTGAGTAACTGGGAATTAACTTACATCCTTGAGTAAATTGCTCATTTTTATTCCATCTTCTTCCTCCAAGATCAGCAAGATCTGAGGGTGTGCATGTAAACTCCACAACAGCAGAAGTAATGTGTCTTTTTGGCAGATGCCTCCTTCCTTGTTTCAAACTCCTCATGGATTAGGATAACAGGCCCGTCCTGCTTGCGTCCCTTTCTTCTAGAAGCTGCTGTTTGTGTATTTATTTATTTAGGATTCCGGATTTTAGCATGCAGACTTGCATGCAGGCACCAGTACCTTTAGTGTCCAAAGCGTCTCGATCTTTGTTCTTAGAAATGCAGGTGTGGAGGTCGAGGCCCTGGAGAAGAGAGTCATCTCCAGTGTAGTGCTGGAGGCAGGAGATTATGACACTCCCAACAACCATATTCTCTACATCCTCAATGCAGGTCCCAGATTTGGCATCCTTCAACTCAGGGTTAGCATGGACAAATAGTCCTTTGTTATTCCTTAAAGGGTTAGTTCACCCAAGAATGAAAATTCTGTCATTAATTACTCATCCTCATGTCGTTCCAAACCCGTAAGACTTTTGTTCATCTTCGGAACACAAATTAAGATTTTTTTGATGAAATCTGAGAGCTTTCCATAGACTGCCTACGCAATTGCAACTTTGATGCTTCAAAAAGTTCATAAGGAGATCGTAAAACTAATCCATGTGAACTGAGCGTTTTAGTCCAAATTTTCCAAAGAGACTCAATCATTTTTTATGATGAATAGATTGAATTCAGGCTTTTACTCGCATATAAACATTGATCAGTAGCTATAAACAGAATCTCAACCGAATCTGAATGATGCGTGAGAACAAATCTCTTCGGGAATCTCAAATATTCTGCGTAACACACGAGAATGAACGTCATTGGTTACACAGCACGGTTGAACTTCCAGAAGAGGTTTGTTCTTGCGCATCATTCAGGTTCGGTTGAGCTTGTTTATGTTCGCTGATCAATATTTATATGTGAGTAAAAGCCTAAAAGCTCATCATAAAAAGCGATCGAGTTTGGACAAAATCACTCAATTCACATGGATTAGTTTTACAATCTCTTTATGAACTTTTTGAAGAATCAAAGTTGCAATTGCGTAGGCAGTCTATGGAGGGACAGAAAGCTCTCAGATTTCATCAAAAATATCTTAATTTGTGTTCCGAAGATGAATGAAAGTCTTACGGGTTTGGAACGACATGAGGGTGAGTAATTACTGACAGAATTTTCATTCTTGGGTGAACTAACCCTTTAAGACTGGAATACACTACATGACTTCTGAATCTGAACAAATTAAAACACTAGTCAGATACTTGCTGACTTTGTAAATGTTTACAGAGGAAAAAGTGGGCATCATACACTCCATGACACACTGAGGATCACACACTACCAGAATTTCAAGTCACTCCAAACACAACAAACTCATACAGAAACATGCTCCTCATTCGGCTCAAATATCTGGCAAATGACTGGCTTTGACATGTTGCAACTAGAGCAAACTCCTCCAGAATTCAAATCAGTTAAAAAACCTGGGCACCTGAAGTCATGTAGTGTATTCCATTTCCAGCCTTTAGTGTGACACTCTATACTTCAAGAGTGTATGTAATAATGTGATTTTCTGCAGACAGAAGCTGGATGGATTGATCTGAGTCCAGGTCAGAATTTCACCCAGGAAGATGTGGAGATGAATCGCCTGTGGTACACTCACACTGCAGTTAATGGTTTCAAAGGCCATGACAGGTTTCACTTTGTTCTCAGTGATGGGGAAAACAGAACACCTCCACAGAGTTTCTTCATCTCTGTCCGCACTGTTCAAAAAGGTACGTTTTATTGTGAACAAAATAAAATAACTATACACCTAGAAGGAACTCAGCGTGGCTCAAAACCAACAATTTAACATAGGCTCACACCTTACATTTATTTTTCAGTTTTGAAGCACCAGGGTTATGAAGTTCGGCAGACTGCAGTGACATATTATGACCGTCCAAATCCTGTGACTTTATAGCCCTGGCATAGTGACAGGCCAGTTTACATTTTGTGACTCAGTCATCGCTGCTTTTGTTTTTCTCTCAATCAAAGTCTAAGAAAAAACAACTATGTTGACAGATTAAATCTGTGCATGTATAATTAAAAACATTGGCTTTCCCTATGGCCAAAATGACTTTGCCAGTTGGGTGAACATGGAAGCATGGCAGCCATTGTCCTCTTGGCTCCGTTCTAACTTATCCTGGAGGAACAGAGGTGAGAATGTTCTGCCGCAAAGGATGAGCCACCTTTAAACGCCCAGCATGAATTATTAACAGAGCTGGAGCCAAACATCTGTAGTCCAGGCCCTAGATCCCAGTACTGTCCCTGCTGTCACAAACAAATCACACACAACTTCCTTTAGACTTAACACGCTTACATTATTCAAAGCTTCATGTACACACACATATTACAAATATGTATGTAAATGTGTATATATCTATATGCCTCTTTATCACAATTGACTTTCCTGCCACATACAGGTGACATTGCTCTAATCACTAAACCTGTGACCTTGATGGAGGGAGAGAGAGTCATTCTGACCACTGACATTCTGACGGCCACAGACAGTGGAAGCAAGTCAAATGAGCTTATATACACCGTATCTGTCCCACCTGAACATGGTCACCTGCACATGGTCCAAATTCCAGGGGTTCCAGTGCTCTCCTTCTCCCAGATGGATGTGGCTGCCAACCGGATATGCTACACTCATGACAACAACCGTTTTGCTGACCGTGATTCTTTCAGGTCAGTGGTTTTCATTGTTCTTTTTAAATTATAATAGACTGTAAGGCCAAATGCACAGATTACATTTTTGCTCTAGCCTGTTTATATTCACTGAAGGCAAATCCAACTGTTTTGACATATGTACATCCATCTATCTATCTATCTGTCTGTCTGTACTATCTGTCTGTCTGTCTGTACTATCTGTCTGTCTGTACTATCTATCTATCTGTCTGTCTGTATTATCTGTCTGTCTGTACTATCTGTCTGTCTGTCTGTACTATCTATCTGTCTGTACTATCTGTCTGTCTGTACTATCTGTCTGTCTGTACTATCTATCTATCTGTCTGTCTGTCTGTACTATCTATCTATCTGTCTGTGTCTGTCTGTACTATCTATCTGTCTGCCTGTACTATCTATCTGTCTGTCTGTCTGTGTCTGTCTGTACTATCTATCTGTTCTGTCTGTCTGTACTATCTATCTATCTAGCTGTTTGTCTGTACTATCTATCTATCTGTCTGTTCTGTCTGTCTGTACTATCTATCACTGTCTGTACTATCTGTCTGTCTGTCTGTACTATCTATCTGTTCTGTCTGTCTGTACTATCTATCTAGCTGTCTGTCCGTGTCTGTCTGTACTATCTATCTATCTGTTCTGTCTGTCTGTACTATCTATCACTGTCTGTACTATCTATCTGTCTGTCTGTCTGTCTGTCTGTACTATCTATCTATCTATCTATCTATCTATCTATCTATCTATCTGTCTGTCTGTCTGTACTATCTATCTATCACTGTCTGTACTATCTATCTATCTATCTGTCTGTCTGTACTATCTAACTATCTGTCTGTCTGTCTGTCTGTCTGTCTGTCAATCTATCTTTGTGTCCATCCATCCAAAACTGGTCTAGCCCATAGATGGCAACACCTGTATTTTTAATACGAAATTATGTAAAAGCAAGAGACTGGAAAAACGAAAAGGATAATTTTTGCTTTGTTTGCATGGGTTTCCAGCCAATTTGGCAGAAGGCTGACTTCAGTTAGAGCGTACAGTTGACCTGTGCTGCCTTTCTCGTGTGAATCTTTGACACCCAAAACTCTGGCTTGGTTTCATCATTGGGTCATCTGGGAGCAAACAAACCTTCCTGAGCCAAGCCTGACAAGGGGCGAGTGGCCCTTCGGAGAGGGTAGGGAGCAGTCTGTGCCAATGTGTTCAGTCAGCACAGCATGGGGTGGTATGGGGTCCAATCGCAGCACATGGACACTACAGCGTCAGTCATGTGGGCCCTGAGTACTTTCAATTAGCAATTCCGACACAATCACAAGAGACTAGGGAAAAACTTGGTCATAATATCTAACAGACTTATTGTTTGAAATGGTTTTTGTGTCTTCACAGCTTGTATTTGTGTTAATCTGAAGCAAAAAAAATGCAGCTTGCCACAGCCGGTCTCCCTGATCAGGAGAGACACCTGAGCAAACACCTGTGTGTCAAACTCTAGGCCGACAGCGGGGCCAAAAGAGACAGGGAGACTGTTTTTTTCGGGGAGCCTCGTGTCTCCCTCTGCTCTGCCATGACAGCTGATGATAAATGGCCATTATTAAGAGAGTAATAACTCGGCCTGGCATTGGTTATACAGTTTTAAGAGATGTAGTCAGAGACAGGGATCCCTGGGCACAATTACCGAGCAAATATGGGACAATGGCAATGCCAGATGTTGCACCAGTTTGGCTGTGAAGAGTGGACCTGCGTGTTTGGTTGCGAGTCTAGTGCGAGGTGGCAGTCGTGTTGTTTACCATGGCTGGCAATTATCAGCTTCAGGGCAATATGTGTTGGGAGGCAGATTGGCTTGGCAGAGGGTGGAATGGGGACTCTGCTCGACTCGCACCCCTCCCTGTCCTGTCTTTCTGCTCCAACACATCAACCATGTTGGGTGAGGGCAGTAGCTCAGAACAGGCTGTAAAACTGACCTTACAATAAAGCGATAAGGCATGAGAGGCTGTGCGTTACTCAGATTTTACTATGGTTAAAGGTTATGGTTATGCCTGAGTAGCTTATAATGGTTTTACTAAAAGCAATGTGACAAAAGAGTTATACCCTCAAACTGTACACATATCAGACATTTTTCTATCACTTTTATGACGCAAAATATGTTCTCTCATGCAGCTTTGTCGTTACCAATGGTGTGACGTCCAGAAGCGGTACTATTCTTTTCGCTGTGGAACACAGTGACCGTATTCCACCAACCTTGAGTATCAACAAAGGCCTTGAACTCACAGAGAACTCTATGAAGACCATTTCCACCAATGACCTGAAACTGACTGATCCAGACACGGCTCTGGAGAATCTCACCTACATTGTTATTCAAAGCCCACAATATGGAAAGTTGCTCTTGAAAGGATTACCCCTCTCTAAGCCTCATTTCACACAACTGGACATCAACAACATGGATCTAGCTTACCATCATCTAAATGGACGAGCCAAGATCGACAGGTTCACCTTTCAGCCTACTGATGGAACTAACACGGGTTATTTAGAGTATGGACAGCTGAAGAGTGAACCTTCTGTTTTTACCATGCAGGTAGGATGTTTATTATTTGGGGAAATAAAAACTAGGAAATACTATAAAATATGTAAATAGGTACAACTACAACATACTTAAATAAAATACAGGTTTTTACTGCAACCTCTTACAAAAAAAGGTAACATGGTAAAACGTTTAGGCCTACTTCAAAATACCATAGTGACTGCAGGTAGCATTAAGGGGAGGAGCATTCTAATTGTAGATCATCCGATCATCTGATTGGACAAAAAATCTGTGTAGTGCAGGATTATAAGTCATTAATATTTTTATTTAGTTTTTGTTGATGAGAAAAACCTAATTTTAAATGTTTATGTAGCTCATAAAGGTGAAAGGTGTCAGCTTTTATGGGTTAGCATATACCGTAAATAGTAGGGGTGTAACGATTCATTCGTTTTCTCGATGCATCGATTACAAATCCTGACTTTATTTTCAAGATCTGAGGTGAATTAGCCAGCTGTTTTCATTACAGCTAAAAAGCTGGGAACACAGATTGATATTCAAACTCACATCAGATGCTTTTAACATTAAATAAAGCACATAAACAGTACCTGATATTATCATTGCCATACTTTGTGTTTCTGTTTCAGCCGCGAGGTCACGGAGAAATAGAAACCGTTTCTAAAATAGAATATCCGCGTGTCGCCGTCGCGGCTCGTTAGAACAAAAACTCTTGATTACAATGGAAAAGATACCTTTTATCGCGTGTCGCGGCTGGCAGTGGGAGAAGCATTTCAATAAGCCTATGAATGCATATTAAAATGGAGGATCGAATCGAAATAATCGATTCGAATTTTAATGTGAATCATCTCGAATCGAATCGTTCTGAATTTCCAAAAATCATTCTTGAATCGAATCGAACACCAATGGTTTGTGAGTTGAATCGATTCACTGTATAGCCAAAGATTCACAGCCCTAGTGAATAGACTCAAAGCTAACAAATTGGTGCTAAAAGCAACAGAATTGTATAATTTATTCTTATAGCCTTTAAAATAATAATAAAACGAATTATGAGGCTACGTACGTTATACTAGTTTGCCATACAGTTTCTGTCAGGACAACATTTTCTTTTCTGTATCATAGTTAACATAACTGTCAAATAAACGGCTTCCACACAGACCACTGAGCCCAGAAGGAGAGCAACGGGTTAACAATGCGTTCCCTGTTGTATTGCATGTTAAACGGAAAGGCTTCGTTGGCCAGGTGCTCGTGCAGGTCTGGTGCCATTCACCATGTCATAGCGTCGCTCTCTCGAGGCCCGCGCCCCAATTTAATATTCCGTTGAAGCGGTCAGCGATGCGGCAAACGCGCTGGCCAGCACATCCAGCTCTGTGCTACCGAGAGAGAAAACCGCTCCCGCCTGCACAGGTGAATCAGCCGAAAACTTTGTCCGCGCCCCGCGGGAGCGCGCACACCGTCACTTGGCTGAAGCCGCGCATTGCTTGCTAAAGTTGAGGCAAAAATGCGGCGCGTGCTTGTCTAACTGCCCGGCCCCTGAGACCGGGATGGTCATAAATAATATACATTCCTCCCCTCACATGACTTTACATATGATAATACATACATACGACACAACAATTGCACAAATTGTGTTTTAAGGAGGCTTAGGTTGTTATGATTTTTCTCGTAGACAATAAATGTAGGCAAGTATTGCGCCATTTTTTAAACATCAATATTTTTGAACCAAAATATAGAGGGAGATAATGATAGTTGTCACATGAGTCAAAGTTCAAATTACACAAATGTGTTTTTGATGGAAGCGGTTTTAACCCTCTTAAATTAGAATATTTTCTGTGAATTCTGTCCTCTAAACTAAAATGTCAACATTATCATTATATTTAGCTTTTTTGAAAACAAGTGAAGGAGTTTTAATTTAATGAAATTAATTGAATTTTAAATGAATTTTTTAATTGTGTTCTCAAAACAATTTTATATATACATTGTATGTATGTGTGTATGTATGTCATTTTTATTGGGGCAAGTTGTCACATATGCTATGTTTTGATGTTATGCAGTTTATTAGTCACAGTATTTGTGGACATAAATATATGTATGTATATATAATAATTCTTTTAAAACTAATAGTCATTGCACTTGCTTTTTCTTTCTTTTCTTTTTTTACAAATCACTTAAAAAAAAAATTAATCTTTAATTTTTTTATTAATGTTAATAAAATAAAGGTGTGTATTTACATCTATCAAATCAGTAGACAAGGAAAAAGCAAATACACAACATTACAAGATTTAAACTAGTGATTTGACAGCTAGTCCTGGTCTCTAATGTATAATATATTTTTTATATTTAATTTATAATAACATTTGTTTTTTACGAATCTCTCTTTAAGTATTTTTTCATCATTCTGAATTTTTTTAATAGGTCCACTGTTAATACAATTTTATTTACATTTAAAAAAAAATAAAAAATAAGAAAAAGGCAAATGCACTTGATAACATTTTTACAAGATTTAAACTACTACAGTGAGCGATGGCTGTGAAATGATTGCTTTGTATACTGTAATGCTTCCCTCTAGTGGTAGTGCAGCATGAATGCAGTTTAAATGGCCGCTTTCTGTAGATTGTACTGAGCTATGATATTTTCACAGATAGAGATAATGGACAAAACACCACCCAGTATTGTAAACAAAGGGATTCCAAGTACTGTGGAGAATCTTCCGGATGGCAAACAGGGCATCTACATCACCTTCAAAGAACTGCAAGCCTCAGATCCAGACAGTCCAGACGACACACTCGAGTTCACAATCACAAGGCCGCCACACTTCGGTTACCTTGAAAATGCCCTCACAGGCAGGTGCACGGGTCACTGATGAATGCCTTATTAGTATTCACAGATTGTGTCCAGATTATAATGAATTTTCTTCCTATTTTAGGTGCCTATATCAAAGGACGCTTTACCCAGAAGGATCTGGACCAGAAAGCAGTGCGCTATGTCATAGCTGCAGATATGGAAGTGACAGCAGACAGCTTTGAGTTCCAAGTCACAGATCCTGCAGGAAACACCATGCTTCCTGAAGTGTATATATATTCTCTTTTATGGATCATTTGTTTAGATATCAGTACTAAACTTTTTACTAACATGTGCACAGTGCAGTTACTGAACGTTAAAGGTGCATAAGTAACCTTCCAATGTAAAAAGAAAGAAAGAAATACTACCCTTTCTGTATTCTGTATTTTCTAAAATTAGAAAAATGCTTTTTAATTTACTTTGGGAAGGACCAAGATTGCTTGAAATGGACAAAAAAGTACACATGTGAACCTTTAAAAAAGACTAATAATTTTACCAATTGACACTGA
>RJVU01053127.1:8841766-8858639 GCA_003731715.1 Anabarilius grahami | reverse complement strand
TTAATATTTAATTTTTTTATTTAATTATATTGTTGTTTTATTTATGTATTACTATTATTATGCATTTAGGGTTAGTTTTATTTGTTTATTGGTATGGTATGGTATTTATTCATTTATTTTTCAATAATAATGAGTATTATTTATTTATTCATATGTATATATCTATTGGTTTCTTTATACAGAATATTGCCAATAATATTTCTTATTTTAATATAATATTACATTTTATTTATTTATTCATTCATTCATTCATTTACATACATGCATGCATACATCATAATGTGCCATGTGCAGGACTCAAAATGTGTTCTCTTTCTTTCATCCGTTAGTTCCATGGACTGATCCCAGTGAGACTGGAGGAAAAGGCGGCAGTACCTCGTGTCCACTCTGAACTGGAGATCACTCCCATCTGGACCTGGCCGGGACATGCCGCTGACGCTGAATCAGTAGAAACTCCCCAGCGGGACTCATCCTCTTTTGTAATTGATTCAGGAGTGCAACAACACAAGGTATTAAAGCTCATCCCTAAACTGTAAATTAGCTGTTGTGTATTTTTAGATCAAAAAGAGAACATCACATGCCAATATTTAATGGGGTTTTTTTCATTGTACATTATATACTGTTCTGACTTTGTGTCCTAGCGTATGTCTTATCTATCAATATAGATTCAAAGTTTCTATTCAACTTTCTTTAACTTTCTTTTGTACTTTCTCAAATATAATGAGCTTTCTTCACATAATTCTTTCCTCTCTTTTTAAAGTCTCAGAAGTCTGTTAGTATAGGTTGTCCTAATGGCTGGACTCACTACCGGATGAACTGTTATGTTTTGGGGCCTGGTGTTGCTAGCTGGAGCAGCGCACAACATGCTTGCATGCTGTACGTTATACCTCTCTCTCTTTATATATGTGTATATATATGCATGGATTCATACTACGTATGCATTTGCCTTTTCCACTACTAAATATTAATGTTGTGACTCCAACATTTAGGCTTGAAAGTCAATTGTCAAGTATCCACTCAAAGACTGATATGAAGTGGATATGGAAGTTTGCTGGAAAGCAGTCATTCTGGATTGGTAATCAAACGAGATGTGTATCCTGTACGGTACTTTTTTGTAAAGATGTAAACTTTACTGAATGTAAACTTTCCCCTATATTTGTGCAGGGCTCACAGGGGGTCCAAAGCAGTGGTCCTGGACTGATGGAAAACCGCTGACATTCTCCAAACTCAGGAAGGATCACACAAGCTCTGCCTGTGTTTTAGCCCAGAGCCTGAAGATATGGATTCCTCAAAGTTGCACTGATGGATCCGAACACAGATACGTTTGTTCAGCACCTGCACAGATCAGCTAAAACAGATATTTAATTTATAATGGTCTTTTTTTCTTAATGATTTAAAATGCATTGTAGCTGTCAAAGCACTAATAAATTACATTTCGGCTTGCAATGACATGCTTTCTTGTGTTATTAAAATAAATACAATTGATAAATATCAAATAAATTTGACAAAAACGTAACCTTTTATGGAGTTGTTTATTTGTGGACTATATACAGGTTTTTAAAACTGGTGAATAAATAATAAAAAGATGCTGTTACTTCAAAAAACTCTGTTAAGAAGAACTAAATATATTATGATTTTATGATAGATATATTTCTTGGTTCTTGTTTTTTTAAATAATATAATTATTATACATTATGTATATGTTTACCTATTAATAATATATATTATATGTTTATAACTGTATAATAACAATAATATGTTTTGCTTTAGGAGACATCATAAAATAATCTAGAGTAGGAACTAATATATTTAGTGCATATATTAAACGTGGTTCCACCCGGACACTCATACATGTGGGACGGGGAAAAGATGGCGGCGGCCATGGTACAAATGTCATGTTTGTACCGTGGGATGTTGGCAGTCAGGGCCACTGGCATCCGACCGCTAATTCCAGGGCTTGTGCCATCTCAGTTCAGGGCGTTTTCCATAAAGAAAGAACCGGAGTTGGAGGAAAATCCGTTTTATAGTAAATATGAAGAGAAGATCAGGAAGCTGCGCAGGTGAGGAGCTGTCAAATGCTGATGTAGTTTCTATATAATACAATATTGTCTAGCATTAATCTAGTTTGTGCTACTGTAACATCAGTTCAAAACCTCAAGAATATGAAGCTCGACTAGAGAAGCGCAGTGAGATGAAGACGGAGCCGCTCGGACAGTCCAGACAAGCAGAATTCGTGAAGTACACGGAGAAAGAGGTGATCAGCACATTTACATTTGATTTTCATTAAATTAATTCTAATTTATTATGAGTTCAAATACATTTTAAATAAATTAAATACATATTAGCCTATATTTTCAAATGAGTGTTTAATAAATGATTTAATAGACATAATTTGCTCATGTTGTCATATTTGTTAGTTGGACAAACGCGGTAGAGCAGAAACAGGGGGCTTCACTAAAGATAAGGTGAGAAATGAAGCCTAGTATTTAATTTCATATTGTAGTTTTGAGACTTGGATTTTATTGTTTGCAACTTTTTTTTTACTTTTTTTTTTAATAGTCATTAGGATCTATTCTTAACCTTGAGATGGTTCAGGGGAAATCCGGATCTGAAATTGCAGAGGTAAAACGACACATTTTACAGTCTGCACTGATACATTTTTACTTTTGGCTCAATCAAATCCTTTATTTTGTTGTTGCAGCTTTGGATGCAGTACTTCTCAAAGAAAGACACAATCAGTGCCGTTATACCAGTAAGTTCTGTTTTACATGTTCTCTTATCAGACCATTAACTTCTGTAACAATAATGATAACAGAATAAACTGTTTTTAATTTAATATGTAATGCTTTATTTCAGTGCAGTTCTGTCTATTGTGATGAGATCTGATTTTATTATCAAATCTGTAATGTTTTCACCAGAGATGAATGACCTTGTAATTCTTTATTATAGGGCTCAACATTTGATTTTATTTTTGGCCGTTCCAAATCTTGCCCAACGGTAAGAATTTTACCTCTCTGAAACAGAAAATCTTGAAGTACATGTTTTTAAATTGTCAAGTAAAATGTTATGCCACCAAATAATAAACCCTGCAAAATGGCCACTTGGTGGCAGTAGATGCTTTCAAGAGTGGCTTTAGTCATGATGTCCTGAGTGAGGATCTTTTAGCTCGTCTTTTGAATATCTTGATCATATCTGTGACGATGTTCTATAAAACTTGCCAGTAGATTTGGGAACTGAGTAAATACCAGAACAATGTGACATTCCGTTCCATTAAAGGCACAATATGTAAGATTTTTGGAATATCCCAAAACCACTAGAATTAGGTTATATATTTTGTTGACTTGTGTACTTACATTATCTCAAATGTTTCCAAGAATGTTTAAATCCGGAGAAATAAGCAATTTTAACCAGGACACGGACTTCTTCTTCTTCTCTTGGTTATTGGCGGATTGCAAACACCTACCGTACAGGAGTGTGTAACATCATGTCATTTAACTGTTCTCAAATTCTGTGCATCAACCCTGTGTCTTTAAGAAATTTAAATAGAGCCTTCCTGGTACTTCTTATCCCCTCTCCCTCTCCCTCTCCTTCTGCAGGACACGGACTGTGTCTGTGCATCACCTATCAGTGACATCATACCCACCGCGTTACCCTCGATTTCCGGTTTTATTTTTCTGGAAACACCAAAGACGCTTTAATATATTATGTGTTTTATTAGACAGGTGAGCAACAGAACTGGATACATTCATCGACAGAAAACTAATCATTGTTATATAGCTCAACACAGTAAGTCTTATTCTTTAAATCTTTTTCCCTGAATTACAGCGAGTACCATGTTTATCCATAACTAATAATGATCTAGCTTACTGCATTAAGTGTTTTATAGTAGCCGCTGAGCGAACGCACAGAGTAAGGTTATAACACCATTTTCAACACTCAAATGTATCTAATATGATCAACAGCGCTGCATTAGCCCACATACGCTTGACCGGAAGAAGCGGAAACGGCGACTGCGGCATAGTAAAAGTTCTGCTGCTCACGAGGCTTGTGTCGCGCTCGTCTCTCATTAGCAATCTCTCCAGCGGCCTCGTTCCGCTCCAACAACTTTCAGCCACACCCTGCTTCATACTACAGTAATGTTAATAAATCTTTAGTACATTTGCTCATCCATGAATATGATTTCTGCCTGCGTTCCATTGGATTCTTTTCCACCGGCTGTAGACGTGAAGAAACGCATCCCGTGATTTCGCAAGATCAAGGCATCATCAAGCTATGCCTTTGTTTTGAATAAGTGACCTCTAGTGGTGAAAAATTACATATTGTGCCTTTAATGTTTCACACCATGCTGTAAAAAAAAAAAATGGACGACATGCTCCCACTTACTTCCACTGTAGAAAAATGAAGCCAAATGTCCTAGAAACAGTCGTTGCTGATTACGTCATTTGGAGCCTGAGTCTGCGCAGTATTGATCCTGACATAGAGCTGTTGTATCAAGGATATTTTCGCTCCCGCAGACTCAATCACAAGCACAGCTGTTTATACATAACATTAAATAACTGGGATAACTAACTAAATAAATAACTAAAACCAAACTTATTGGAAAAATGAACACTTGAACATATGTCAGCATGATAAGAACTACCTAAAATGACAGAAATCATCTTTGGAAATTTTTTTTAATTGGATTATTTTTTTTTGTTTTGTTTGGCTCAAGTCAAGGGTGGGGTTATGACCTATATATCAGGGTTTCCCTGACGGGTTATGATGGAACTGCAGGGGGTTTGTGAGTTTAAGTAATTAAATCATTAAAAATGTAAAATTAAAGTAAATGATTTTGAAATAGAAAATCAAAATAAAACATTTTCTAAAAAAAAAAAAGTTACAATCTAAAGGTTTACTTTAAGTAAATATATTGGGGCAAAGAGTTTCAGCTGACAAAGTTGGAGAATCTCTGCATTACATGTAAATATGAAATGACGTGAATTTGTAAATTTTAATGTGTTTGAAAGACAAAAGCTTTCCAAATACAGTAATACATGGTTAAATGACTCACTAAGTGATAATTCAAACAATAATGTGTTCATCATGAGTTGATTAGATATACAATGTTGAGAAAACACTTCTTAAAAGTGGAATGATTTCTGTAAATCCAGTGATCAAATGCTGTGTGGGTCTCAGTATTCAATAGCTGGTTTATGTGTGTAATTCCACAAACCTGGAAGACCTTCTGAATGTATATAAGGCTTTTTAGAAAGGAAAATGTAATAGATTTACCCCCAGTTTCACAGACAAGGCTTAAGATTGTCCAGACTAAAATGCATATTGTAGCCGTTTTAACTGAAAGCAACTTGTACAGACATCTTAAAATATGTCAGTGTCATTGTTTTGTCTCAAGATGAACACCAGTAATGTTTTTTCTAGGGCACATTTATTAAAGCTACTTAAATGCCCTAATTGAACTAAGGCCTAATCCTGGTTTAGTCTAAACCCTGTCTGTGAAACCGGGCCATAAAGTAGTAGTAGGGAGAATCAATTCATAATTTACTGCCATTGTGAGAATCACTTGTTATCAATAAACTAACTGTAGTCTGATTATGAGCATTTTAAAATGTAATGTAATCTAATAACAAGTACTTAATTTTTGGATTCTGATTATGTAATCCAGATTACATGTAATCAGTTACTACCCAGCACTGCTCACCAGCATTTAGATTGCCTTAACTGAAATTTACTGAATAATACTCAGTATGTATGTGTTTTGTCAATCTTTGCGCAGTTTCTGTATGCTCTACCCCAGAAGGAGGGATATGAGTTTTTTGTCGGCCAGTGGGCTGGTCATGAGCTGCACTTCACATCTTTAATCAATGTTCAGGTATTATATTTTTTAAATCTTTGAATATAAATTGCACACTGTCTTCTGGCTTAGGTACTAAAAATGGCTTTTATTTCAGACTATGGGAGAAAATGCGCCCAGCCATCTTATTTTATACCACTATACAGACCTGCAGAAGGACAAAGGCATCGTGCTGATGACCGCTGAGATGGATATCAAATTTGTGGTAAGTTAAATTAAGTTACAAAGTAAAACAAAAAAGCAGCCTATGTAAATTTGAATTAATTTTTTGTAAACCTCTTTCAGACCGTTCACCAGGCACAGTGCTTGGCCAATCAGGTGCAGCTGTTTTACGGATCGCAACGGCTTGAGACTTTCCAATTGGTCGAGGCCTTCAACCACAAACCAGAAGAGTTTAAACACATGTCTGTGATAGCAGAACTAGAACAGAGTGGTATTGGACCATCAGTCACTACAAACTAATCCAAAGGCATTAAATATGGTGTTGCCTAATGTTGACTGTCGTCTTGGGAAAGAAACGCTCTGTAACTATGTATGGAGTCCCATGAGAGTCTCTGCAGCCAGATAATGTGTTGCCTTTTAGCATTGATGAGTTAAACAGACATATGTCAACAGACAAATATCTGCTACCATGTATGCAGATTCAGATTCTGATTAGTTCTCATTTAACTCCCAGTAAATGTTCCCTATTAAATATGGCACAAAAATACTGTACTCTTGTGGTTTTAAGATTATTTTGTGTTTAAAATACAAAAAAGAAGCTTATTAGGATTAAGATGCCATAGATCCTGTATGTTTCCCACAAAACTACCAATTACCAAAATTACTAGATATTGGTGGCTCCACTAGATATTTGTGGATCCACTAGATATCACCACTTCCATTGTGATGTTATTCATAATAAAATTTAACATTTTGGCAGTATTGATGTGCCTAATTCTTTTTGCAAATCACTACAGTAACGCTTTAATTATTTGGACACTTATGGCGCACATAAAAATTAGAAAAGAAAATATAAAAGTGACATGCAAATGATGCTTCATTTTGTCATTTATTTTGCTGATGACTTTGAACCAATCTAACTTTAAGGTGAATTTTAGTGTATGCATGAAGTTGCCATAATGTTTCAAAAACGTTTGACTTTGTTTTAAACTGTGATTTTAAAGAAATGGCATACAAAAGGCTATGCTAAATTGTGAATGTTGTCTGACTAAAGAGCTTTCAGCATGCCATGCTTTACATCGCCTTTTAATCTCGACTATATTCAGAGTACAGTAGCTATAGCCTCAAGCACCATTTTGAACACAGTAGGCATGGCACGTTCTGCAAAACAGTAGTTTTCGTTAAAGTCAGTGTAATATACAAAGTGTAATCTATAATCTATCTATCAATAAATAACAAATGATCAGTAGGCCTATTGGCCATTAATTTTTTGCACCTATTTTGTGTATCAACAAGTCAGTACTAACAGAATGGTGATGACCCACAGTTTTCAATCAGACTAGAGCAGTGTTACTCATTGCGCGGCTCGCCAAGCTTTAATTTGTGGCTTGCACGTCAGTAAATAATATGGTGATATGATCATGCAGTCAATACAGATATTTCATAAAAACATTAAAAACAAGCAGGCTATTACTTAACACTATATTGGATGATTACTGACATCACTGACGTACAGGTGCGTTCTTGGAACATTAGAATGTCATGAAGGGAATGTTAGAATAACGTTAGGAGAACGTTCGCATTATGTTATAGGAATGATAAAATAACGTTAGGGGAACGTTAGAACAACGTAAGAATAATGTTACGGGAACGTTAGAATAACGTTAAGGGAATGTTAGAATTACATTATAGGAACATTAGAATAATGTTAAAATAACATTAGGGGAATGTTACAATAACGTTAGAATAATGTTAGGGGAACGTTAGAACAACGTAAGAATAACGTTATGGGAACGTTAGAATAACGTTAAGGGAACGTTAGAAGTACATTATAGGAACATTAGAATTACATTAGGGTAATGTTATTTTAACATTCCCCTAACGTTAAAATAATGTTAGAATAACGTTAGGGAAACATTAGAATAATGTTAGGGGAACATTAGAATAATGATATGGGAAAGTTAGAACAACGTTAAGGGAACATTAAAATAACGTTAGGAGAACGTTAGAATAATGTTAGAATAACATTAGGGGAACGTTAGGAGAACGTTAAAATAACGTTAGGGGAACATTAAAATAATGTTAGAATAATGTTAAAATAACGTTAGGGGAATGTTACAATAACATTAGAATAATGTTAAAATAACGTTAGGGGAACATTAGAATAATGTTAGGGGAACAGAATAATGATATGGGAACGTTAGAATAACGTTAAGGGAACGTTAGAATAATGTTAGAATAACATTAGGGGAACGTTAGAATAATGTTAGCGGAACATTAGAATAACGTTAAAGGAATGTTAGAATTACATTATAGGAACGTTAGAATAACATTAGAATAACGTTAAGGGAATTTTAAAATAACATTAGGGGAACGTAAAAATAATGTTAGAATAACGTTAGTGGAATGTTTGAATAATGTTAGGGGAACATTAGAATAACATTAAGGGAATGTTAGGGGAACGTTAGAATAATGTTAAGGGAATGTTAGAATTACATTATAGGAACGTTAGAATAACGTTAGATTAACGTTATAATAACGTTAGATTAAAGTTATAATAACATTAGGAGAAGGTTAGTATAACATTATAGGAATGTTAAAATAACGTTAGGAGAATGTTAGAATAACGTTAGGGGCACGTTAAAATAACAGAATAATGTTAGAATAAAGTTATGGGAACATTAGGGGAACGTTAGAATAACGTTAAGGGAATGTTAGAATTACATTATAGGAACGTTAGAATAACATTAGGGGAATGTTATTTTAATGTTCCCCTAACGTTAAAATAACATTAGAATAATGTTAGAATAACGTTAGGGAAACGTTAAAATAATGTTAGAGTAATGTTAGGGGAACGTTAGAATAACGTTAGGGGAACGATAGAATAACGTTAAGGGAACGTTAAAATAACATTAGGGGAATGTAAAAATAATGTTAGAATAACATTAGGGGAATGTTAGAATAACGTTAGCATTACGTTATACGAATGTTAAAATAATGTTAAGGGACCATTAAAATAACGTTAGAATAACGTTCTACAAACCAAAAACTAACATTCTATTTCTGTTTAGAAAACTTTCCTGGCTATCCAAAAACAAATCGTAAAAAAGAACATTCTGCGAACCCAGAACTAATGTTCTGGCAACTAAAAATTGTTAGCTGGGCCCCAGCAAAAAAAGAACGTTCCCCTAGTATTTGGTTCCTTTTTTGTTTGTTTGTTTTTTTTGTTTTTGTTTTTTGAGAATCAAATAATACTGTTCAGGAATAACATTAGGGGAATGTTATAATAATGTTAGGGAAATGTTAAAAAAACATTAGAGGAACGTAAAAATAATGTTAGAATAACGTTAGGGGAGCGTTAAAATAACGTTAGAATAAGGTTAGAATATTGTTAGGGGAACGTTAGAATAACGTTAGAATAATGTTAGAATAACGTTATGGGAATGTTAGAATAACGTTATGGGAACGTTAGAATAACGTTATGGGAATGTTAGAATTACATTATAGGAACGTTAGAATAACGTTAGGGGAATGTTAGAATAACATTAAGGGAATGTTAAAATAACATTAGAGGAACGTCAAAATAATGTTAGAATAACGTTTAAAAAATGTTAGAATAACGTTAGGGGAACATTAGAATAACGTTAAGGGAATGTTAGGGGAACGTTAGAATAACGTTAAGGGAATGTTAGAATTACATTATAGGAATTATTTAGTTATTATTAGAATAACATTAGGGGAATGTTATTTTAACGTTCCCCTAATGTTAAAATAACATTAGTATAATGTTAGAATAACGTTAGATTAACGTTATAATAACATTAAGAGAACGTTAACATTACATTATAGGAATGTTAAAATAATGTTAGGGGAACCTTAAAACAACGTTAGAATAACATTAGGGAACGTAAGAATAACGTTGGGGAATGTTAGAATAACGTTAAGAGAATGTTAGAATAACATTAGTATTACATTACAGGAACGTTAGAATAATATTGGGGAATGTTATAATAATGTTAGGGAAACGTTAAAATAATGTTAGAATAACATTAGAGGAACGTTAGAATAACGTTATAACGTTAGGGGAATGTTAGAATAATGTTAGGAGAACGTTAGCGTTACGTTATAGGAATGTTAAAATAATGTTAGGGGAACGTTAGAATCACGTTCTACAAACCAAAATCTAATGTTCTATTTCCATTTAAAAAACCTTCCTGGCTAACCAAAAAGAAACCGTAAAAAATAACATTCTAGGAACCAGAAATTGTTAGCTGGGCCACAGCAAAAAAAGAATGTTCCCCTACTGTTAGTATTTGGTTCCTGTTTGGATGATTACTGATGTACAGCATTACTGACGTTGGAACATTAGAATATCATTAGGGGAACGTTAGTATAACGTTATAGAAATGTTAGAATAACGTTAGGGGAACATTAGTGTGACATTATAGGAACATTGGAATAACAGGAATGTTAGAATAATGTTATAATAATGTTAGGAGAACGTTAGCATTACATTAGGAATGTTAAAATAACGTTAGGGGAACATTAGAATAACATTAGGAGAACATTATAATTACGTTATAGGAACATTAGAATAACATTAGGATAATGTTATAATAACGTTAGGGGCCACAGCAAAAACAGAAAGTTCCTCTAATGTTAGTATTTGGTTAGTTTTTTTTTTTTTTTTGGAGAATCAAATAATAACATTCTGGGAATGTTCTTTTCAGATGTTCTTTTTACATTTACATTTACATTTATGCATTTGGCAGACGCTTTTATCCAAAGCGACTTACATTGCATTATACTATACATTTGTATCTATGTATGTGCAATCCCTGGGATCGAACCCATGACCTTGGCATTGCTAGTGCCACGCTCTAACCACTGAGCTACAGGAAAGCAACCCAAAAGTAACGTTCCTTGAATTTTGCAGGGTGGTTATCTTTAAATAACCAAAAAATAACTCTAAAAATAAGCCTCCACACATCCATTTTCCATATCGCTTATATCAGTGTTTCCCAACCCACTAGGGGGTCGCTAAGCTCACTGTAGTTTGAGGGTCAGTGAGGAAACTATAATCAAGATGCAATTTCCGACGGTTAGTAATATTACAGTTCGTGTGTTCCTTAAGGATTTTGAATGTTAAAATAGGGGTCTCCTGGGAAAAAAGTTGGGAACCACTGACCTAACCCATTAAAAAACTCAGTGTCTGCTCTATTACAAATAATTTATATTTAACAAATACCCAAAACAGCGGCATTTCAAGATGGAAATATAAACTAGAAAAGATATTTAAACTGGTTCTGCCCTTACTGTACATCATGACACTGACTCACCGCTGAGTTGCCAGTTTTGGTGGTCTTTCCAGCTCTTAACACCAAATGCAAGCCCGATCTCATTTGGCGTGCTATTTATATGCAAAAAAAAACTTTGGCGTGCATATGATACGCAGTTTTGGCATGCATATGATACGCAATTTGTTGGCGTGTATTATATGATACGCACTTTTGGCGTATGTATAATATGCACCATTGTTATTTGCAACATTCTGAATTGACTATCAGGTAGTGGTTACTAGGGTTGGGCGATGTCTACAGTGAAACATCGCGATGGACGATGACATTGGGGTGGGGGGATTTTATTTATTGGAGAGTCATTCTATATTTAGGGGTACATGTCGGGTCAGCCAAAAAGTCAGGAAATCAGTATTCTTTTTTGGTAAATAAACTAGGTGGTTGAATAATATATCCCTTAATGTGCTAAATGAATTATTTGGCAAGCTTTCACATTTAAAAGATTTATGACATAAAAACCATACATAACACGGTTGACAGACAAAGTAACACAGTTGACAGAGTAACACAGTTGACAGAGTAACACAGTTGACAGGACACATTAGAGGAAAAAAAGAAAACTTTTACAATATCCCAAATGTTTCCAACTATTTGAAAATCGTGATATGGGAAGTGTACGGGAGTCGCCTGTCAATGGCGTCAAACACCAAAGATGCTTTATTATATTACATGTTTTATTAGACAAGGGAACAACTGTTTGGTTGTGTTTATAGACAGAAAACTAATTATTGTTGTATAGTTCAACATGTTTAGTCTTAGGCTATTGTTTAAATCTGGTTTTCTTGATTTTCCAAGAGTATTATGCTTTACCATGCCTATTTTGTCAAGTACCTACAGCATTTTCTCCATCATACGTTTTAAAATTAATTGCATGCCATTTATCAACACAAGCCATCCAGCATTTGTAAATGATATTCTAAAATCGATCTAGCTAGTGTGCAACAAATTTCTCACAGCAGCCGCAGAGCGAATGCTAAGTGTAATGTTATAACATCATTTTCAACACAGTCAAATGTCTCTAATATGATAAACAGTGCTGCTTTACCTCATACTCATGACCGGAAGAAACGGAGGCGACGACTGCGCATTAAAATAAAAGTTCCGCTGCTCTCGAGGCGTGTGTTGCGCTCGTCTCTCTAGCAATCGCTCCAGTGGCTTCGGTCATCTCCAACATCACTCGCCCCTGCTCTGCTTTATACTACAGTAATGTTAATAATCTCATCCATGAACATGATTTCTGCTCGAGTCCTGTCCCAATTCTTTTCCACTGACTCAGAGGTGAAAACAACATCTCCAAAGATTCTGCGCTCAAACTTGGCGTCATCAAGCTACGCCTTTGTTTTGAATAGGCGACCTCTAGCGGCGAAAAATGTACATATTGTAGCTTTAATATTATAGCTTATTTCAAATCATGGAGTCATATTGAATTAATGAATACTCCATAAAATCATTGTAATATATAGTGTTTACAGTAAATATGAACTCAGTATCTATAAAGCATTTTAAACACACATTATAATATATATTATAACGTTAATGAATATATTATATTATAAAGGTAAATTAAGTTTTATAATGCATCATGACACTTCAAGTTGAATAGAAATAGAAATATGTCAAATTTATAATGTTATATAGGTTTAAGTCAATCATTAGGAATTCTGAATGCTTTATAACCCTTGACAAATGTGAATATAATGTGTATATAATATGTTGGATCCTGAGTTCATAGAAAGTGTGGCTGTGATTAGATCCGTTAAGTTTATCCATTGTAATGCAAATCACAGTTTTAGGCAATTCCTATGTAATTTCTGTGTAATGACAATAGTTTGTGAATATTTTTTTTATCAGCAACACTGATCAACCGTGACAGTTGATGGGTAACACTGACATTTCGGCCATTTTAGGGCATTGTGCAAACTGCTGACCTTGGACTAGTTAGTACATGTCCAGGACACTCAGCAATGTGTATGTTTATAATGTCAGGTATGCATCTTACTCTATTTCTGAGCATTTGATGTTTTATATTGATCATCTTTGAATTGATTATGTAATTGGCATGATACATTTACCTGACTAATAAATTGTCACATTTGATTTTATTCTGACTTACTCTGAAATGATTGACTTCAGTAGATTACGATATACCCATTGTTACCGCAAATCTGCGTCAGGTTAGTAACGGACTAAAGTCCAGTTTTGAGTGGAGCATAGGGCACACCAACTGTGATTTTAGAGCTCTGACTAAGGCTTGGCATTAGTTCAAGTGTACTTAAGACTGTAAAGGCTAAAATGGGAATTTCCGTTTAGGACAACAAAATGTTGATCGACCAACCTAAATAGGGTGAGCCTTACCTCTGTTTAATGTAATGTTACTCTAGCTAAGTGTAGGTGGGAAACCATGGCATAACCAAACCAAAGCTGCTATAAGAGAAGTAATATTGGTCGGCTTAACTGTAGTAGTGGTTGTGACCTCTGACTAGAGTTAGTGTTACTTTAATTCAAGTGTATACAGATCTATGGGGACTAAACAAATACTTTTAGATAGAGCAAGCATGAAAGCGGCCTTCTAAGTCAATTACCTCTGTCTAGTGACCAAGACTGGCGAGTTTGTGATCGTGGGCCCGCATAATTAATGAATGGCCAGTGCGAGGACCCTGTGCGACTCTGAGAACCGAATGAACGAGTACAATAAGAGTAAAGAGTTAAATAGAATATTCAAATGTAGAGCTAAATTATTATACAAATGACCAATAATCAATTGACATTCTAAACTTCATTTGAGGTCATGATAAAATGGAGTCAGATAAAAGATTACTTGGAATTAAACTACTTTGCCTCGCTGAAAAGACAGAACGCGCAAGAAACCTTCCCTGTCCTGTGGGAAACCGCCGTTGGGCCGACTGGGCAGGCCTTACGGTATTTACTAGTTGCACATCGTCGTTGCTAATTTTTCATCTATATTTTTTGTGTTTAT
The DNA here is from genome assembly GCA_003731715.1 of Anabarilius grahami. Taxonomy (NCBI): domain Eukaryota; kingdom Metazoa; phylum Chordata; class Actinopteri; order Cypriniformes; family Xenocyprididae; genus Anabarilius; species Anabarilius grahami. Next base: position 8,844,289 of record RJVU01053127.1, on the reverse strand, counting down.
TTAAAATTAGACACAATTTTAATCTCCAATCTGTTGTTTAGCAGTTTGGGTAGTTCTTTAATCCTTCACTAACTATCAGAAGACACTAACCAGGTTTAAATTCCAGTTGCGCAGATAGGGTTCGTTACAACACTGCGTTACAATGTGCCCCGCTATTAGAACTATACTATTATATACAGTTACGATACAATTGGCATAATCAACTTTTATGAATTTCTGTTGATAAACTATGGGAAAAAAGGTGAATAAAGACTGAGAGGAACATTCAGAAAATATTATTTCAAGAAATGTTCAGCATTTGTACTGTCTCGTCTATTTGTCTCGTGTTCTGTGAGAGCTGTGAGTGGAGGGAGAAGAGTGTTTTGGTCTGAATATGTTTCTTCATCTGTTTGGGTGTATTGTTTTGACCAGTGCTGTATAGCTGTTTTGCAGAGTGTTCATTGTCAAACTACAAAATTATTTAAATTTGAATTTCTAAAAAATGCTATTATTTTATATGAAAAAAATAATAAATTTCCTTTTATTGACAAAATATTTTAGTTTGTCATGTATATTTATTTAATTAAATCAGTTAACATTTTTAGCTGTCATATGGGCATGTTGTCACATTTCACTTCCCTTCTTTCTAAATAAAGAAACAAGTAATTAAAGAAACAAAGCCACATATTTGTACCAGACGTGTGAAATTAATGTCGAACAAAATAAATTCTCTGAACCCTAAGAAGATTCAAAAAAAGAGAAAGTCAAAAAGCGTTAGGTTGTGCCCCGCTCTCCCCTCCCCTAATATAGCCTAGAATGACTGGAATGAATTAAAAACGCTCGCTCTGCTCCGCGCCAGTGGACAAGCACATGTGACGCGCGTCTGGAGAATGAAGGCTTGTTTGAGATGCGCCAAGCCTCGCCTGAAAGTAGAGTAGGCGGCTGCAGTTAGGGGAGGAGTGAAAAAAGTGCAGACAAGACGGACAGTTCTCTGTTCTCGTAGGCCTACTGATAATTTATCATTAATGTTATTTATTGATAGATAGATTATAGATTACACTTTGTATATTACACCGACTTTAACGAAAACTACTGTTTTGCAGAAGGTGCCATGCCTAACTGTGTTCACGCCTTTTACACGGTTTTGACCAGCGGATATCGCTAGCGTTCCACTCCCTTCTGTTCCACATGCTTTGAAGTAATACGAGAAAGTTTATAATTATTATGAGAAACTAAGTCATTATTATGAGAAATGGTCATAGTTACGAGAAAGTTTCTCATTATTATGATTTACAGAATCAGATTTTTTACACAGAATCAGTGTGGCAGTTACCCAAGAAAGTCTCCTCTTCCGCCTCAAAACTCCGCCCACACGCCACGTGATTGACACGCCTCATTTGAATTTGATTTATCATCTGCAGTGTTTGTTTATTATTTGATCTTTTTAAGCATTTTAATTTTAATTTTGTTAGGAAAAACCATATGTCTATGGGAAAAACTACTTCCGTAGTTTTTTCGCAGCCAGGTAGAATCCACTCATTCACACGATCGGGAATTTCACGTGAGGGCGAAAGAATTCTCAAACTTTGCAAAAGAAGTCGCGCGAAATTCCACAAAAACTAAAAAACTAAAATAAAAAAAAAGCTGCTTGGTTTGAAAGATAGGCTAGTATTTTATAACACTTTTTTTTGTGAAAAGTATGCTTTTAAGTATAGTTTATTTTATTTTGTTGTTGTTGCCGAGTTTTATAATTTTCTGTCTAATGTAGTGACATTAAAAGTGTCACTGTATGATTATAAGCTGATTTTAATCGTTTAGCCTTCATTCAGCGCTGAATTAGACCGACAGCGTTGTAAACGCCGTTTAAATGTAGCCGATGCCCCACCCTACTGTACACAGCGCGCTTTCAAATAAACCCGACAATAAATATCCATAAAAACCGCTGTCATTCGCTATTTTACGCGTTAATACGCGCGTAAAGCAGGCGTTTTGGGCGCGTTAACACTCGAGTAAAGTGAACACGCTTCGTCAGGTGCTGCAGCGTCCATAAACGCCCACCTAGAACAGTACCAGACAAGAGCTGCGCTTACATCCGAGGTGAGCATCTCCATCATATGCCATTAATTGACGGGTGCTTGTCATTTATGGATGTTTGTCGGTGAATGTCGTCTGTCAAGATGTCGTTATTGTCTCAATGAAAATTGTGAATGAGCTCGTGTGTTTACAGTACGTGGTCAAAATAGCGTTCTCTGATTATGCAATGATATTTATGCTTGTGAATGGCTAAAGCTGAAAAATATCACTTGTATTTGGACCTGTTATGTTGACTCTGTGATGCTTTAACTATGTTCTTGCCAAACAAGACACTGTAAAACGAGATTATGCATTGGTATATGCATCATTCAAGACTTGTTTTGATGATACATAGACCACACATACAGCTGGTGTTCCTGTTTTTTAACACACACACACATTTTATATATAAATATATATATATATTTATAATGTGTGTGTGTATATATATATATATATATATATATATAT
>RJVU01053127.1:8808067-8819469 GCA_003731715.1 Anabarilius grahami | reverse complement strand
GACATATATATAGCTTTCATTTATTTTTTGCAGTTTTTTATATTTCTATATAGCTTTATTTTTTATATTTCTATAATCCTGCTAAGCTATAATTGTTTTGTATTTAGTTTTAATTTGAATAGTTTTAGTAGGCTACTTCAACCTAATTTTATTTCAGTTAGTTGCCAAAGCAACATTTCAATTTTTCCCTCCAGTTTTAGTTTTACATCTAATATCTATGTTTTACTTTATTTAAGCTTTTATTCAATTACCGAAAATAATTTTTAATAGTTTTAGTTTTAGTTAGCAGCAACAACAACAGTGGCCAGCAACCAGTTTAGGTTTTGTTTGGCTGCCATGACATCAATGACCCGCTAAATTATTCATAAAACAACTTATGAATATTTAAAAGGCTTAATTTTACTACAGGAAATAAAGTAAGTTAGCGAGAGAATAAAAACTGTTTTATGAAAGTATTCTCCACAGGTTAGTCTCTCGAGTGTGATTTTGTAACTGTGGAAAGTTACAGAGACGCGACGCGTCCATGGCAACAAACTTGTATTAGCTGCTCTAGTGGAGTAGGAGCTCGTGGAGTAGTAGCGAACGTTTATGCGTTGTGTGAAGCATAACGGCAGGTTTAATGTTTGCGCATTTGCGTCTTTTCTGCAGTTATTTGTGTGTAAATAGTTTCCAGCGAGTTTAGACAGCCTCAGTATGTCGGTGTCTGTCAAGTGCAGCCCGTCTCCTCCGGATGGAGCAAAACCCGAGAGTCGCCGGACGAAGAGATCGACTACTGCTGTCAATAACAGTGAGGAAACTCGATTATCTATGATCAACAATTACATCATCCACTTTTTTCCTCTGTTAGACTTAATATTTATATGTTTGTATGTTTATTTTAATGCCACATCACCAACTTTTAATCTTAATATTTATATTAATTTATATTCATAATATAATATTCATTTCAGCTTTATTCTTTGTTATTTTTAATGTTTACTTAGACCTTTTTCTTAATAGCCTATTTATTTATTTATAAATGTATTCATGTAATATCACCAAATTACTTTTTTATTATTCCTCCTAATACTCATTTACATATGCCACACATATAACTTTTTTGTTATTCCTATTTATTTGTTTTATTTATGTTATTTATCTGTCTAGTGGCCACAGAGCTTCCTCAGGTGAGGGAGAGGACATCTATAAAAGACGGAAGCAGCCTTCAAGTGCGTGACGATTTAATTCCAGACGAGCTCCTTGCAACTTTAACGTCCACCACATGTCCTCAAGACAGACTCGGACCCCTCAGATTAACCAAAACTCCTAAGGACTTCAAGGTTTGTGGCACTTGAGTACTTTTCAAATTGTTTCTAGCAACTGAATCAGCTCTTTTGACCTCTTTCACCAGGTATGTTTAATGCACCGCCCGGATGCAGTGTGGCACCATCCCTCTAGACGCAAGAATTACCAATACTTTCTTAACCAGCCGACCTCTCTGACTGGAGCTGGAAGGTTGGAATGAACCATTACACATAACATATACGTTTATCCATAATACACTGAGACATTTTCTAGCTCACTGTGTTTGTTTGAATCTGAACAGAGACATTTCCTTTCTCTGTGATGCTCTGGTGTCTCAGAGGGACCGAGTGTCTCTCCCACCAATGGCTGAACGAAGCTCTGCTAAGTTTCAAGGAGATCACGATGCAAGTGACAGGAGAATAACTTGAATTTGACGCACACAGTGTCTTTGTACATGTTGTAACTTCATGTTGTTGTTTTTGGGTTGAAGGACGTGAGTTCACTGGAAACTTTAATCCCAGAAGAATATCACATCATAAAAAACAAAGGCCTTAAGGGACTGCAGTGCTATGATGAGTAAGTGTGTCTGCTTTGGTCTGTAAGAATATCTATCTTTTTATACTACAGCTGAATGTTTGCTTTATGTATTTTAATATTTTTGTTTTAGCAAATTCACAGTTCTCCTAGAAGATGACAAGAAGAAGCTAAGAGTTTTTCCATCCATGTAAGTTGCTCTAACATATTTGTTTATTTATTAGTTTTTTTATTTATTTAAAATTCATTCATTTTAAAATGATTATCAATATTTTAAAAATTTATAATATTTTCTATACAACAACTAGGAAGACATGTCATATGCATGTCTAATTTTTCTTTATTTATTTGAAATGATTGATATCAATACTGATAATATAGAAAATATATTAATACTGGTATTTTCGAAACCACAACTAGGAAACCAAGTGGTCGTCTTGAGGTGATACAGTTATTGAAGGTGATGGACAAAATGTTGGAAAAAGCAGGTGTCAATCAAGAGCTTCAAGAGCCAACCGAACTCTCGCAGGTCAGTTTTTAGGGGTTTTTAAAGGGGTCATGATATGAGATCAAATTTTCTTTGATCTTTTGACATATAAGAGGTCTTTGTGCCATTAAAACATCCTGCAAGTTTCATAGCTTAAAACGTCCTCCTCATTCTAAACAAAGCATTTATTTAATCAAGCTCCAAAAACAGCTCATTTTGATATTGCGGGATCTGTGACTTATATACATTTGCATATGACTGCCTTCAGAGCAAGATATCAACAAATAGTTATACATCATCACACCATAGGCTCCGCCCATTGGCATTTAGTCGCTTAGCGGCTGACATTTGCCTACACTGGATGTGAGCGTCACGTCAGGAGCAAACAGAACCCATTAAAATAACTGACTCTGTCTACACTGGATACAGTATACAGATGCACATTCATTTTTCGACAACAGGACAAATGGAAGAGTGAAGAGTGAACGTTCGCTTTGGCATATCTGGTTTAATCAGATCATTTACATCTCTGTACAGACTTCAGAAAGATCGGAAACAAGTGGATGGTTTATTTTAATGGTGTCCTGGATTGCGTTGATGTTTGTTCTGAGCACCTTGTGTTCACTCACTCATCAAATATGTCTGTGATTGGCTACAATGATCAACGCTTCAAAAACATGTTGTAAATCACCGAGCACTTACATAGATACACACGCTCCCGCTTTCAAAACACCTTCAAATTCAAACACTTCAGTGCGTTGATCATTGTATACAATCACAGACATATCTGATGAGCGCGTGAACACAATGGCCAATCAGAGGTGTTTATGAATCCGCTCAACAGCGCTCAAAGCGTCACATTTTTTAAATTTCAGTACCGACTTGGTATCGCAGTCGGTACTTTTGACAACACTACTATGCAATGACGTTAGCCAATCATAACAGTGGCTGTTTACTGACAAGCCTTAAAGGAGCCACCCTTTAAAAATTGATAATTTCAGACAAAGGGTCAGAATTAAAGGATTAGTCCACTTTCAAATAAAAATTTCCTGATAATTTACTCACCCCCATGTCATCCAAGATGTTCATGTCCTTTCTTTCTTCAGTCGAAAAGAAATTAAGGTTTTTGATGAAAACATTCCAGGATTATTCTCCTTATAGTGGACTTCAATGGCCTCCAGATGGTTGAAGGTCAAAATTACAGTTTCAGTGCAGCTTCAAAGGGCTTAAACTTACGGAAAAAACGGAACTGATGCTGCGTTTGTTCCGTAAGTTGAATAGGGAAGGTGTAGGACATTTAGCGTAAGCTTTTTGAAGAATACGGAATCGCGTTCTGGTGGAAGCACTTGTGATGCGATCATTTGTGTCAATAAAGCATATACATTTTCATTTTTTTTTAAAGAAAATGACAGATCGTTTCGCTAGATAAGACACTTATTCCTTGTCTGGTATCGTTTAAAGCCCTTTGAAGCTGCACTGAAACTGTAATTTTGACCTTTGAAGGCCATTGAAGTCCACTATAAGGAGAATAATCCTGGAATGTTTTCATCAAAAACCTTAATTTCTTTTCGACTGACAAAAGAAAGACATGAACATCTTGGATGACATGGGGGAGAGTAAATTATCAGGAAATTTTTATTTGAAAGTGGACTATTCCTTTAAGGTTGAAAAAAATCGTTTTTCTCCATATATACTTGTTTTTTGAGCAAAAAACCTTTATTAACATTATAAGTGAACAACCTCAAGGAACATATTAAAAAAAAAAATCCATATCATGACCCCTTCAAGTGTAAAAAATGTAGATGAATGATTATTCAGATTCTTGTAGGTTTGGTATATTAACAATAATGATTTACACAACTAAAATATAGTCACCAAAATCCGCTACCAAACTCTTGCACGTGTTTTTAATGGTTTTTAAAAGCAAACAATTTAATAGGATTAAACAAACAAATAAAAACTATCATTCAGATTCATGTAGGTTGGTAAATTAAGAATAATATTTTCACAATTATGACTAAATATAATGATTTACAATAATAGAAAAGTGTATCTTCATAGAATATGTATTGTGTTTCAGGTTGAAAATTTACTGGAGCTGGTTCGAATTGAGCAGAACATCTACAACATAGTATTCCACGAGCTAATCCGGCAGGTCAGCGTTGAATGTGCCGAGAGGGGTCAGCTCCTTGCCAAGCTCAGGTCTCCATCACTGTTTTACCTCTTCTTTTTTTTCTCTCTGTGTTTTCATTAGAGAGTGACCTCACTTCCTATTCCATTTGTTTAGGCAGAGGTATGTGTCTCTACTCGACCGTATCCCACGGCAGGTGAAGGGTCTTCACACAGAGACCTTAGCACAGAAGGCTCTGGACCGCCGGCTCACTGAAGAGATCATTCACTTCAAAAGCTCCATTGCAAACCTTAATATGTAAGCTTAACACAACTTAAAAATTGACAATTGAGTGTGATTTTTATTCGTTTCAACCTTGTGTATATTTAACCTGTAAAAGGGAACTGAGTTCTTTGAAACAACATGATGAGAATGTGTCCAAAGAGGCGGAGGAAGCCAAAGAGGAGCTTGCTAAAGCCCTGGAGGAGTCGCAACGCAATGCAAAGTGCGTGAATTAATCATTAAACCTGTTTATATGTGTGAACATAGTGTTTACTACCGATTCACATTGATTAATTGAAACTTTATATATATCTGTCTGGTTGAAATAACATACATTTTCTGCAGTATTGTAGCAGAGTACCACGATCTTTATGAGCTGCAGAGGAGGAGACTTGAAGGACAGATGTCCCAGCTATATGATGAAAGAGACCTCTGGAGAAAAGCCACCTACAGTCTTGCAGTCAAGGTGATCTTTTGTGACATTCTCCTTGACAGGCACCCGCACACTACAAGATAATCGGGCCGCTTTTGGGCCCAGTTCTCCCCTTCTGACAATCCTAGGTAAAGTCCCGATTATCTTGATGGTTCTTCAGATTTTCCTGTGGTGTGAGGTGTGTTAAGAGTGCTTGAATCTGCTCTGAAGAACGTCAGGGCCGCACCGAATCCGATCTCAAATCGTAAATATCCAAAATGTTGAATATTTACGATCACGAATCCTGTTGTGTGGGGGGAACCCCAAGGACAAACGCACACGCAGTCTGTAGATTGTCATGTGGAACGAAACGATACCAAATCAGAAAGCGAGCTGACGAAAGACGGCAGCATAACAATCTCAACAACTTTATCCAAATGGTTTTCTTTTATTTCCGCAAATTTTCTGTAAAAAGCAGTCCAAATACTATCATCGCCATTTTTTCTCCACCATGTTTGTTTCCTCTAAAGTCACTAACTCACAATTGACTCTCATATTGACTGAATTTATAATATTTGAGTCTAAATGTCTGACAAATTTCTTTCAGATAATATATATAAACAAACTTTATCTGGTCAGACGGCTAAATATTAGTGAGCAGACCTGGGCCAAGACTGCAGATCATTTCATTGGTTTTCTAACATCAAAGGTACAAACACTTACAATACCTCTTAACTCAGTCTGTCAAGACCTTAACATGTAAACTAATGGTTATATTCATGTTATTTTTATTCATAGGACTCTGAGGATGTATCCCATATCATGGAATTGACTGACCGATGGAAAGATAAAATGACCAACTTCTTGAAGAATCTCAGAAAGGCTGAAAGCAACCAATGCGAGACCATCAAATCTGTCAACGCTAACGTTGACAAGTGGCACAAATTTTATGAAGACAGATCAAGGTCAGTGAAGCAAATTCTGTTTTTTTTTCTTTGTATATTTTTTACATTTTTTATTGACTTTTATATGCTCTCTTATGGTTCATTAGGAACCCTAATATGAAAGTTGACAAGTCTTCAGAAGATGAGCTGTCTCAAGACCTGAAGCAATGGTCAAAGGTCAGCAATCCTTTTTTTTTCCTACTCAATTATCTTTGTAAAATTATTCCACTTTCCACTTTAAATGTAAAAATTATAGCTATCTATGTCCAACTATAGGTGTTGACACAGCAGTGTGAGCGTTATGGAGGCGAGGACCTAGTGTCTGGTCAGGAAACACTTGAAATGTTAACAAACCTACAAGAGTCCTGGATTGAGGTTTGTCTCCAGCTCTTTAGAAGACACCCTGGTTCAGATGGAGTGCCACCTAAAGGCCAGGAGGCCATGAGGGAGCTGGCAAAGACCATCACTGAACTCCAGAATCAACTCGGAATCCGTATCAATGGAGAAAGTGGTGAGAACCAAGGCCTTTAATTCCTGACATAGTCTTTTTTTTCCTCCAGTGGATAACAATGTCTGCTCTTGGTTGTTAATGCAGGTATTCACGCAACGCTAATGTTGCTTATTGAAAGTATGGAGTTCTGGTCAAGAAGGTTAAAGGCTTTGAGTGAACTTCCAGAGGAGCAGTCTTTGGGTGATTCGCTTAAGTTGGAAGAAGCTCTCAGCAACATGATGAATCTCTCTGAGGAGGCTCTTCTGCTAGTGGACAGCACACAGTTAGAACGTGACAGGGCTAAAAAGAAACCCCACACCAAGTAAGAGAGATGCAAGGGACAAACATTATAGCTATCTTGAAAAACCTAGTGTGTACCTTGCTATCTTCTGCCTAAATTGGTAACCGAAAGTGATTAATTTGGAATGATCTACATGGCTAGAAACTTGGAACAAATTGCATGAAACACAAAACTTGATTCATGTTTCTGGTTAAACTGTCCAATTTCCCTGTATGTATCTGTGACAGGACTGAATTGGATGATGTTTTCAAGACAATGAAGGAATTCATGTTCTCTCAAGAAAACTTTTTCGACTGTGAAAATATGAGGCTTCGTGATGAGGTACAACCCAGGCCTGTGTAACGTTTCTTTCATGCCCTAAAGCCCGGAACACACCAAGCCGACGCCGACGAAAGCAGACTGCGAGGTTGGCTCACGTTGGCAGAATCTGGGTCCAAAGTTGCCCTGACACACCAAACCAACGCTCGACACCCGACGGCCTAGTAGTTCGTTCGTTCTGGGCCTGCTTAAGAAGAAATGCCTTTCCGTACCAGCAGTAGCTGAACAGCCAATCAGAATGATCAGATGGCCCGACTTACTGACGAGCTCCGACGCCAACGAGGACCAACTTCAGCCAACAGTGCAGAACACACTGAGAAAACTTAGTTGGCTAATGAACAAAAACTGCCCGAAGGCAGGGTGTGTTCCGGGCTTAAGTCAGGGTTCCTGAAAGTCACCTCACTGCAGAGTTTAACTGACCTGGGTTTGACAAGACAAGCATCATCACTCATAGCTTATGGCAGAACAGCTGTGTTTCTCAAAAGCATTGTAAGCCAATGGTCTCTACAATCTACTTATGCTTTTGGGAAATGCAGCCCTGGACATTTAGAGTAATCCTGAAGACCTTGATTAGCTGGTTCAGGTGTGTTACCTAAGATTCAAGTGAAACTCTGCAGTAAGGTGGACTTCCAGAAGCAGGAGTGGATGCCCCTGCCCTAAGCCATGAGTAATGATCTCATGTTGTATTGGCAGGTAACTTCACTTCACACTAAGCTAATTCGCTGGATGGTGGACCTTCTGCTAATAATGGTGCCAGTCAATTCGGATGAGCAGGAACCTTATCTTCCAACGCCCGAATTGAACTTCATAGTGGACGTGTCTGTTGAGAAGCTGGAGGAGGATGCTAGGAACCTCTCGGGGAAGCTTGACTACTTTTCCAAGTATATCACAAGGTAACCTCACTAAACTTAATATCTTGAGAGGATACACCTTAGCTGGTTGTAGTTAAGTGGAAATTCATTACACAACTTGTCCTGCAGCTCTTGTCAGGCTATTGTAGAGGAGGCGATCCGGAAGAACTCGACTCAGGATGACATAGAGAATGAGTTGAACCAACTAGCCAAACTTCAGGTGCTTAGCAATCCCTCTGATCATCTCAATTATGATCTCTTTCTTGAGTAGCAATACAAATTGACATGCCATTATGTCTTCTGCACTGTGTTTGTTCAGAAAGAGTGTGGTGAGTGGGTGGACACCTGCCGGATACTACTGTCAAATGTGAAGGGAAGCCTGGTAGAGCTGCAGTTGTCTGGAAAAACTGTGACACAGCCTGTGAGTGACATCAGCATGGACTCTCTGGTAGAATATAGCTATGCTAAGTAGTACAAAATGTGAATAACTTCCCTGTACATCTTTGTAGCTTGAGCAACAACCAGAGGAACCTACCGAAGAAGAAGAGGAACCAGCCATTGGGCCTTATTCTTTCCAGAGAGCTGATGAATATGTAACTAACACTTTTTAATATAAGCTGTTTGCTTACTAGCCTTATGGCTAGCTTGGTCCAATGGATTAGCACCCAATAACAGTATTAATTGCCACCAAATCACCTCCACAGGGTGATGAAAAGGCCAGCAGACATGACAAAGATGGCTCAGTCATCAAGCTAGTTGGTCATGATGGCAATATCATTGAGAAGAACTTAGGAGAGGACACCGTTCAACTTATAGGGGTGAGTGTACCGTATCATCTCATTGTGATCAGCTTCCCATCCATATAGTGTAAAGCATTAATCATCAAATTCTTCATCTTTTCTAGACTGAAGAACTTGTGCTGTCTCCTCACACTGAAAATGCCAGGGATGCCTTCAATGCATTAGAAACAGTGAGATCTCTTCAGCAAGAGCTTCTGTAAGTACTAGCATTGCGATTTTAAATTTCTCTTTAATGAGATCTATAGTTCTTCTCTACATAAGTTATATTTTCCAGAGAGGTAGAGACGCGAGCTATCAGTGTGGAGGTACGAGCGTTAAAAGCAGAGGAAGACCTAAAGGCAGCTCTGGACAAGATTCAAGATCTGGAGAGGCAGCTACAGGCTCGGCCCAGTGTGGAGACCAAGTGTAAGTGTGTCAGAGGCTACCATTACACTTCAGATACCGAACAAGTCTAAAGGTGCGATCACATATTTGTGGGCCCAAAAGTCCATTGTCTTTTGTCTGTTGCCAAAAGCGTAACTAAATATGAATCACTGCTCACACAGAAGTAAGTTTTCCCCCCAATTCCCAATCGTGTAGATTCCTACTTAAATTTGGATTTTGCCTATAAAAATTTGCCAAACAACGGTAAACGTGACCGCACCTTAATTTTTGTTGGGAAATCTTTTTAGTTGGGCTTTAAAGTAATTTCTTCCAATTTAAACAAAATTTCACCCATTATTAAACATAACATAATTGCCACGTTGAAACCATGTGCTGCATCCACACCACTAAGTGACAGTATATAGTTTTCCCGTGGTTTTCCCATAGAATTGGGCTACTTTAACAGTGTTGCCGCAGGTTGTTTTTCATGTCCGCGGGTTGAAGCAACCCCAATAATGTGATATTTAGCCCCTGGAATGCTAATTTTACCTGGGGAACCCCGTCAAAAACGTAGTTGGACTAGTTTTGAGAAACAATTGGGCGGGTTTTGTTGTGAAAACCTGGCAACCCTGGTATATAGTTGAAAGATGGTCAAACATGTCAACAAAACCAATAAAATTGTTCTTTTTTATTAAAGTAAATAGCGTATAGATGATCTGACCTATTTCTATTTTCTGCCTATATATTCCCTTTTGAAAGTGGGCAAGAAGAACGTTACACCAGCACCCAAGACCCCCAGCACCCCTGTCGCAACTTCTGAAGCTAAGACAAGAAGTCAGAAACCTGAAGCCAGCCCGAAACTGTCCAGAGGCACCAAGAAACACTAAATTAATAAAAACAATACCGGAGCTCATGTGGGACAAAATAATAGACACATCTGTGTTTGAAGTGTACTTGTATTGCACATATCATATCACATTATCATTAATGAATAAGATTACATTTAACAGTGTTATTAAATTATAGTGCTTTTGAAAGATTAACTTTAAGTGAATGTTAGAGGACGCACAGATAATCTAAATATAAAAATAGAGGAAATGAGCATGAACAAACAAATATCGACCCATACTGATAAACTGAAAAAATCTTGAATATTGGCCATTAACCAATATAGTACCAATATATCATGTATACCTACGTAAAATTAGTCCATGACTTCATAAGTAAACACTGACAATCATGTTGTATTTACATCATTGGTGAGTCTTTGGTACCATCTTCGGAACTGTCACCTGCCATCAGGCCTTGATTAGCAGGTCGGGTCAAACTGGCGAAGTCGATGGATTGGGTCAGGACATCAGGAGGTATGTTGAGGACCACAGCGGGCTGCTCTGAGCGCAGACTGTGGAGGAGCTGTAAGAGTCGAAGGTGCACGACCAGCGGAGAACCAGAGAGAGACTCCACAGAGGCCTTCAAAGCCTCACAAGCCGCCTTTTCTCCTTCCGCCGCGATCACCTGTGATACAACGAAGCGCAGTGGTTATACAGCGGGGTTGGTAACTAAAGGGTTGTAGGTTTGAATCTCATTTTGCACACATGGCCTTACTTTGACTTGTGCTTGACGTCTTGCTTCGGCCTCCACAGCAAAGTTGTGTTGGAGCTCTGGTGGAAGACTGATTTCTTCTCTGCAACAGTGGACATACGTTATGAGTAACTTGATGGAACATCCTTTGGAGTTTAATCTGTTATTTATGTACTTACATTTCCGCTCTTTCCACTTTGATTCCCCACCTGCAGGTTATCGAATCTAAAGTGGCCTGCACAACAAATGAAATCTTCATAAAAACTTCTTATTTCAAGCTCTCATGAGGTGTTGTATCTGATGTGGTCTACCTGAATCTCCTGGGCCATCCGTTTCCTGTCCAGCAAAATGTCAGTGAAGGCATGATGGGCCAGTATCTCTCTGATGGAGACCTGGGTCAGAGCCTGCAGCACATCCGGGACACCGGCGAGGGATGAATAACACACAGACACATTCTCGATACAATAGTAACACACCGCACTTACTTCGGTACACACCAGGTCTTTGGTCACCACCTGAAGATGTAATGACATGTGTCATATGGGTTGTTAAACAGAGGTGTTTATTCTTTTGCAGGATTGCAATTTTATTGGCGTTACTCACGGTACACATTTACATTTTATCAGTTGTTTTCACTGTTTTTTT
>RJVU01053127.1:8786988-8808026 GCA_003731715.1 Anabarilius grahami | reverse complement strand
GATGGTATTTGTCGTAGTCTGCTTTTTAGAGTGCACTTCATTTAATGACTCAGAGGTTGTCTCAGAAAATACAACGCAAACCTCCACATGCAGAAAATATAAAGGCTTTTTTGTTACATTACCGTGTGAGGAGGGATCTTCAGTATTTTCAGACGAATGTCCATTATATTGCACACATCCAAAAATGGAAGATAAAACATCAGCCCTGCAGCAAAATTAAACATGCATCTAATAAAATGCAAAAATATTAAATTATTACAATAATTTTAAAAAGATTTTTTAATATTAACATTAACATATTAAAATAACATAATACAATTATTAATATTAACATTAACATATTAGTATTAAAGTAACAATTATTGATATTAGCATGAACATGTTAAACATTAACTGATAAAATTATATAATTTTTTTAAATTCGAATAATTAATTATTAATAGTGCTGTCAAATCGATTAATCACATCTAACATATAAGTTTATATATATATATAACACATATTTTTACAAACTCATGTTTGATGTGATTAATCACGATTTTTTGATTTAACAGCACTAATTATTTAATTAATTTATTTAAAATTAGATGTATTATCAAAATTATTATAACATTTTTCACATAAAATCTGCAAATATGCTATATGTAAAAGTGTTCATATGTAAATAAAAATATACCAGGGCCCCTGGGTCTCTTCTGCAATAGATGCCCCAACCGAAATATCACAGCTCTCTCATGTTCTCTCACAATCTACAAATAAATAATTGTATATATGATAACTGTTATAAGTGATAGTTATTAGAAATGAACTAAGTTACCAAATAAATCTTAATTTGTAATATTTAATCCCAAAAACTGAAAGCATACCTTCACACAGAACCAGATTGAAATAGGAAAGAAGATGATCACCACAGACAGGACCAAAACAATGAGAAGCAGCTCACAAACTCCAAAGTATCTCTTCTTCAAGCCTTTTGAGAAAAATGAATGATGTGTGACAGAAGAACCCAGGTTCTCCATCTTTTTTGAGATTTTCTTGTCCAAACTTACCTTCTCCAGGCCCCTCAGTCTCCAATAACCCCAATAACTCCTCTCGATCTTCTTTTATTCGCTCCCTCACACTGTCTACATTTACAACAGTGCTGCTGGAGATGATTTGAGCCTCTTTGGCTTCACCACTTTCTTCTTCTTCTGGTTTTTCTTTTCTTTTGTGGGGCTCTTGGAGCTTGACGGATTTGGGTGCTTTGGTTTTTCTCTCTTTAGCAGAGGGTGATGGCTCCCTCTTTGTCCGTACAGATCTTGCAGAATGATGAGATGTTTCTGCTCTTTTCTCCATCTCGGCAAGAAGCATTCGGTGATCAACGAGAGGAGCATCTGTTGTGAGGTTTCATCTGGTGTCTGGCCAGCTCCTGTGTTCTGAAGGGGAGTATCTATTTAGGCCTGTGCAGGTTTATGAGGATGGGGGAGTGTTTGAACCCTTCTAATGAATTTTTCACAATGGTTGCCTCCTACGCAGTTTTGTTAGATGCACTGAATGTAAAATAACATTACAAAAAGTCTAATTTGCATGTTCTCTAAATGTCCTCTATATAATGTGACATCCAAAGTATGTAATGTAATAAAATTAGATCTCTTTTATTGAATCCAAAAGGTTTTAATTATATTTTGCTACATATAAAGGTATTTTGAAGATTTTGAAGTGTCAAAAGGTCATTCGGTTTAACCATCCAAAGGTCAATACAGCCATTTCATTTGTGATTAAAATATCTTAAAATGAAATAAATTTATATATTTTTTATTCTGGCATGATTTTATAACATCATATATCAACACAGTGTGAAATGGTATTAGAATTATGTGTTCAAATTAAGTCGTTGCTTTATTATGAGAAAGAATGTCCGGAAAAATGAATTTCATTGATGTCATTCGGAGTAACCAATATAAAGGGACCATTTTGGATCAAGTCATGCGGTCAATATCATGTGACAGGATGTGACATCATTCAGACACCTGCAAAGGACCACATGGTTATGAAGCAAAGTAACTAACTCTCTTTTAACTATTTGAAAAATTCATGTTTTCACTTGCTCATACGCATGTCCCGAAACATCAGGTCATTCGGTACAACCGCTATAAAACATGGAAAATGTTGTAACATTTTAAAAACTTGTACTAAATATAAAATGTTTGATTGTCCTTTTGTTAACTAGCTATCAAGCTAACTTGCTTGCTAGATTTCAGTCTGTTAGCATTGTTTGAAAATATCGTCATTCAGCATAACCAAATGTGTCATTCGGTAAAACCAAAATTTTGGTTAAACTGAATGACTTTTTTGGTCACAAATTTTGTCCATCTTGTAAAAAATGACTAAGGGAGTGTTAATTGATTTATAAAAACCACAATCTCATTAACACTTAAAAAACTTCAAAATTAATTATATCTCCATACTGTTTTTTTTACACTTTTAAAAACCTTATTCGTCAATGACCCATTTATTAAAATAAGACAACAATTTTATACATTTTTCTTTGATAAAAATGTAGGCTATTCAGTTTACTAAAGACCATTAGTTGATATTCTCTTTGAAAGATCTTTGTTTAATACCTGTGTGTGTGTGTGTGTGTGTGTGTGTGTGTATTTAACGATAAAATAAACAAATAAAACAAATATAAACAAGATAAAAAAACAACTATTTAGCTAAATCTGACCAAATTTATGTTTTTGTTGCTTAGTCTGACTCTTTTTTTTGACAAATGCTTCAGTTTATTTAAATATAAGTTGACAAATAATATCATTTGCTTAAAATTATATAAAAAAATGTTTGAAATAAAAAACAAACTAAACAATACATGCATGTGGCGTGTGTTTAACACGTGGCTCACGTAGATTTGTATCACAATTTGTATAGTTTTATTTCATTTAAGTAAAATGAAAAATTACACTACTAGTTTAAAAATCACGTGAATTAAAGTAAAAGTATACTACAGAAACAATTTAAACTCAGAAAGTGCGGTCTCAGCACGAGCAGCTTGATTGACTGCTGATAAAGCACGTGCCTCAAGAAGTCTGCTGTATCTGCCCACAGAGACGCTAATGAAATACACTTTTCACCTAAACCTTTAAAAGTTCATCTCGGAGGATATTTTGACTCGGAGGATATTTTTGACGTCCGTTTAGCTCCACTGAGTTTGCGCTGAGTTTTTTAAGAAACGTGGCCTGTCGTGTCATCTGCACGGAACGATAAAAAAACGCCTTTGTCTTGCACAAAAGGTAAACAGTTGTCCATAAAAGACAAGAATATACATATAAAGTATGCTTTTAAAGACGTTGCGTTAAAGCAATATTGTCAATAAGCCTAAATATCAGAGAACAGTGATTTGTTTTGTCTGTTATTATTTCGCTGGTTAGCTCGTGTGTTGACATCATGATGAAAACTGTCACGTTTTTGTCAGCTGTTAGTGAGTAAATTCTGTCCCACTTCTGTTTTTTAGCTGTCAGAATGACCCAAGATCAGCTCCTCACGGGTTTGAAGAAGGATGTCCGCTCTCTCTTGGTCTCAGCGAAGCGTGGCTTGACCCCTGAGCAGCTCAAGAGAGACTACCAGACCATGCTGGGCTTCCCCATTCCCCTCAGGCTACTGGGATTCAGAACTGTTTTGGATATGGTCAAGGAAATGCCTGATGTTGTGCACTTGGAGTACCACCTTGATGGCAGCATCATTTTAAAAGGTAATATCAGTATTTTATCCCTTCTGTTTGCTGGTAAATCATTGTTTGTGGCCTAGAGAATGTCTATACTGTATATTCATGCTAAAATTTCTTTAAGATAATTTGTATGATTTGCTACTTGCTTTTGATAGTTAGAAGTGCTTGGTATTAGGGGGAGGTGCTTTCTCAGTCTAGAGAGCATTTCATTGGACAAACATTTGAATACGCCCCTGAGTGCAAGATGAGTCATCAATACTTTTGCTTCCTTTTGACTTTATATCAGTCAAAGGGATACTTCACCCGAAAAAATTAAAATGTTCTCATCATTTACTCACCCTCATGCCATCTCAGATGTATATGAATTTCTTTCTTCCCTGACTGGAACATGAAATATATATATTTTTTTTAGTGAGGAAAACAATACTGTAAAAATACGTTTACACTAATATTGTAAACGTATTTAACTGTAAACCATCGGTTCAGGCCAACTGTCAAATGTGTGTTCGCTGGACATAAATGCTAGCATGTTTTGAAACGTGATGAAAGCGTGTTGTGAAACTCATGCGAGAAGGGACGTGGAAGCACAAACTCTTCTCTCATGAGTTTTACAATACGCTTACGTCAAGCAAACACATGTATGACATTTGACCGGAACGGATGGTTTATAATTTCAAAATATTCAAAATATTAGTTTTTTTTCAAGCACCTGTTATTTCGCTTCAGAATGCATTGATTCATTAACTGGGGTTGTAGGGATTACTGTCATGTTCATTTTGTGTTGTTTTTGAAGTGTCAACTTTGAAGCACTCATCCACTTGCAATATATTAATTTACAGAGATGGATTATTTTTCTAATAATCTCAGTTAGTGTTCCAAAAAATGAAATATTTATATATATCTTTTTTTCTTTTGTTTTGTTTTTCCCTTGCTGTACTGAAAACATACTGAACTGTCACTAAAAAAACTGAGGTAATTTTTGTGTACTGTTACACCTCTAGTTAATTTATATATTTTTTTCCATGTGCAGCCATTGGAGATGAGAGCACTAAAGGCATCGAAGAGCTGGTTTCTAAGCAACGTGACCACAAACCCAAAGTCAGCAATCGTAGGGGAAATCTGGTGAACTTCCACACCTCTTACCCACGCCATCAGCCTGTTATTCTCCCTCGGCGTGGCCAAGCAAAGCCCGCCCTGCCTGCTCAACTGCGCAGCCAATTAAAACAATTACTATCTCATGGGCCGGTCAGATTATCAGAGCTGGAATCCAGGTATACGGCGCAGTTCGGAAAGCCTCTCCAGATCACTCAATATGGCTTCTACTCCATTTCTGAGATGCTTGCGGCTGCCACGGATTTCATAATTATGCAGCAGAGTCGCACTGGTTCGCAACTACTTCTGAAAAGCTCCGTAATGCCACAAAATCTGATGCTGAGTCTTTCCAAGAAGTGTATGTATATGAAATTGGAATTTATAGAGATTGATAGGATCATGCTAATTTTTGGTCCGAATCTATTGATTACATAAAAGCCTAATTTGATGATCTTTTGCATGATGATTGCTCTTCATTTTATTCTGCAGTGCCATCTCCTTTGGTGGCTAAACAGAAGCCGGTGGGATTCAGTCCTAAAGCAACTTCACCGCCAGAGACGATCCAGCAAAATTTGCCCTTGTCCCCTGCTGACCCTGCTGTTCCTAAACCAGAGCTTGTGGAGAAAGAGCACTCTTTTGAAGAAACCATTTTTAAGGTTTGGATATTGTCTAAGCGCCTGTATGAAGTAAATATGATATTTCTATAAATAAATCAATACTGTCAGGGTAAATCTTCTTACAGCTTGAAGAGGAGCTCAGACAGCAGATTCTCGAGAAGGGCACCGCTGGCACCGTCAGCCGCGAGCTGAAAGATAAGCTACGGAAGGTCAGACATAACCGCTTTAAAACTCAGCCTTTCATGTCTCATCTTCTCACCTTGGCTTATGAGATATGGATCTTATTTCAGGTTGTAGCTGAAAATGGCAATGGGATCTCCATTCACAATCTACCCACAGAATACAAGGTATTATCACAAAGCCTGTCTAGAACATATCTGAGTTAATATCTGAAGAAGAAATTAAGAAATTGTATTGTGCATACAGAAAATGGGGCATTAAAATTTTTGTTTTGTTTATTTTTGCATAAAATATAATGTCGTCAGCCAGAGGTTATCGCAAAATAAACCATGACATGATTGTCAGAATCTTGTATCGCTCTATGAAAACTACAACATCTTATCATCAGCTTTATTTTTGAGTTGCTAGATGGCACTATTCTAACTTGTGGTCTGTTTTTTGCTGTTAGCGAATGTATGGTGAGGAGCTGCCGGTGAGCCAGTGTGGCTTTCTGAGTGTGACTGAGATGGTTGGTGCTTTAAGCGATACATTTTCCATCCAAAGAGGTGCTGACGAGAGTGAAAACCACTGGATGGTCGTGGAGTTCAAACCAAATGACACACAACCCACTAAATCTGGTACTTGCCTTTCTTATTTGTGTCACATTAATTAGAAAAAAAACAAACGAGTGCTTCACATTCATCGATCACCTTTAATGAGACTTTGACTGTGATGTATTTCTTTTGCAAGAATTATCCCCAGGTCACAGCACCACTTCCAGTCTGACGGACGAATCCCAGAATCCCTCCAGCAAAGCCTATTACTTTAGCTGTGCAGAGTCTGCATGGGAGCATGAAGTGGTGGAGCAATCCATAGACCCCCAAGAGTCTGACGCTGAACTCCGAGTCACCAATAAAACCATCCATCAGGTTGAGAGCCATTAGCAATAATCCATTATCATTCCCTCCCCTATTAATCTAAAGTAAAGTTACAAAGTGTTGCACCTTTATAATGTTGATATATAATGTCGATATATATTTTAAATAAATAAAATTGCTGTTAGTTCTGGCAAATTGATTAATCGTGATATAAAATATATGTGTGTATGTATGAAGTGTGGAATACATATGTATAAGTATTGTGTATATTTAATAAAATGCAATGTAACATTATAATTATAAACATTATAAGAATGCAATGTGACATTACACACAACGCGTGTGTGGCTGTTTGTCGTAGATGGGGGATCTTTTCCCAGAGTTGATGGTGAGTCATGTCTCAGCGGTTCCTCCCGACGCGGTGCGCAGCCAGAAGCTGAAGCCGCCCAATCGCAGGAAGGAGAGAGAGCTGGTGCCAGTCCTGGTGGAGCAGACAGAGTCACCTAGCCACTTCTACATCCGCTTCAGCCAAAACAAGGAGGCCAGAGCCCTGGAGAACATGATGATAGAAATGAGGTATCTCGCTGACTAATTTCATCATTATTTGGGCTGGGATTGAGTTGTATGTCATTCCAATCATGCTCAACTCCTGTTTCCAGGAGCTGTTACTCCTACTCAGATGTGGCGGAGAGATATCGGCTACCTGATGCTTATGTGCGGCCGGGTCAGGTGTGCTGTGTGGCCCCAAGAGACATGTGGTTTTACCGGGTGGTGATCCATGAGGTGTTCAGTGATACTGAAGTAAAGGTGTACTACGTCGACTTCGGAGACATCACAAAAGTGGAACGAAATAGCCTTAGATTTCTCAAGTAAGTTCATCATTTGTTATAAATCAAAAAATTGCCATTTCATGTGTTAGGACATGTATGTTTGTATCTCTGCTGCTCTGTATAATCTGAAAATCTTTCCAGGGCTTGTTACGCTGACCTCCCGGCTCAGGCTGTTCCAGCAATGTTAGCTGGAGTTCGGCCCATCACGGTAAGAAGTGTTGTTATTAATTTAACTAAAAGTATTAAAAATCATTTTAAAGTTAAAATAAAATAAAATAACTGAAAATATGAAAATAAAAGCTAATAAAAAATATTAATAAGCAATTAATTCTAGTGATTCTTAGAGAATGATTCGTCAGGCTGATTCAAACCAACTGCTAAATTTATCGGTGCGTCCGAAATCACATACTGTTTGAGTAGGTACAACATTTGAATTTACTTCACGACTGTTAAAAAAAAACGTATGTTCTATATAGTATGCATTATAGTAGTATGAATGAAATTCTGACCTACTGTACATCCGCTATGTTGTTAATGTCACATGACCAGCAGCGTCAGTTGCGTCGCTTCACTGCCATTCATAAATCTTCTTCCGTGGCCTCATGGGATAGTAAGGGTCCATCGAATGCACTATTCAGAATCTCAGAGGAAGTAGTAAGTCATCCAGGAAGAATTTGATTTTGAAAGCAGCGTATGAGTCTTTTTATTTTTTTTTTGAACGTCTCGTTAAAAGTCCCGCCTCACAAAAGTAATTTATTTGTGAATCTGACTACAAATGTTGCGTTGTATTTTTTTTTTTTTTCATGCAGTAGTGTCGTTCTAGTGATGTTGTTTCAAATACAGACTGGATCATGTCTTGGCTTTCTTCTCAGAGCATTTGGACTCAGAGTGCAATCAGCTCTTTCCAGAGGATGTGCTGTGAGCGCACTCTGGTGGCCGCCATTCACAGCTACCAGGACAACTTCCTGTTGCTCTTTCTGTGCGACACGAACACGGAGGAGGATGTTTACGTTCACCTCGCCCTACAGAAAGAGGGCCATGCCCTTCCCTGCATTACCGCTTATGGATTGGTCTGGACACAAATCTTAATTTAGTCCCAATAACCATAAAATCTGATAAAAAAAAATCTGATCTCCAGTGGTTGCTTGTCTCTTTTCGTTTGGCTTTTTAGATGTCAGAGCAGTTTAATCCATTGACGTCTTACTTCGGAGATGATCAGCTCGAGGATGTAAAGGAGTCTCTCGCACCCTCCCCATCTTCTCCAGATATAGAGATCCGCTCTCAGGAAAATGGCTCTTCAAGCTCCTCTCAAACGGTACCTTTAATCAAGCATCCTGTGTCATGATACAGCACTAATGGGCCGTAAGCCTGCCTGCCTGAGCTCTCTATGAATTACAGTGATCTTCAATTGGTTTGATGGAGGGCAGGTCTGTCTGCTGAGGCTAAAAATTAAGGAATATAATGGGTTCTGCGGGTGCTGTTTAAGGGACGTGTATTGGTTTTTGCTCAGAAGTGACTCTAATGCAAAATTTGTCAGTTTTACATAAGGAATGATCTTGCATATCTCTACATAGATTATCTGGTACATGATTTTATGTTGCTCACCTCCAATTAGCAAGGGTCTGATTAGCATTTAGCATTTGTTTATTTAGCAAATCGAAACAACTTCCAAATGTGAGACGAGCAGTTGTAACAATTTAATTTAAACAATCTATTATATTACAGTAACTTTCTAATAAAGTTTGCGAGTGTTCATTTTGAACTCTGGTTTGCTCTTTCCAGGGTTCCAGCTCTGAAAATGGAGAAAGCAACTTCCCCTCTATTGATGTGGACCCAAACCTGGACCTTCCTGCCCTCGAGTTTATAAATGTTCCTGACGGCAACGCTGCGGCTGAAGTGAGTCGTATTCCACATATGTACAATAATATTTTGTATTCATTTGTTTAAACCTCATGTTTTCTTTCAGAGTGAGAAAGTAATTCCGTTTGAGGCTCTGCAGGGTAAAAACCCATTACGCTGCAGTAAATGGAATCAGGGTTGGACAGCAGAGGACAAAACAGATAAGACGAAACATAAACCTGACGTCAAGACAGAAGACGAATCAAAAGTAAGAACGCCATCTATTTGAGTGTCAAATGTTTTTTGAGGTAAAAGCTGCTCATGAATAAACCTCCAGGCTTTAATTCCTCACAGTCACAGCGTTTAGCACACAGTCGTCGCTCAGAATGACATGAGGTGCTGTGCGTCTGGAGATTTAATCTCCTGACGTATTGTTCCCCATTACAGCCCCGTTCTCCCGCTGAGCCCTTTGGGAGGCAGTTGATCTTAATTGTGTGCTGATTAGATGAGAATGTTAATTAGCCTCTCTGCAGATGTTCATCTGCTTAATCATTCAACTGAACCGTTCATCGGAAAAGGCAAGTTTCTACAAGAGAGACATGCAATAGTCATTTTCAGCAATTTGCAGGATGAAATTTCAGAATCTAGTGTATAAATACGCAGTTGCTATTTTTTTTTTTGTTAAAATAAGTGCTAAATTACTTTAATTGCCAATATTCTTCTTGTATTGTTAATATTGAAAATATATTGAAATATTTTCATAAATATTTAATTCTTGCTAAAATACTATATATTTTATAGACTTTGGTCACACTTTAGATCAGGGTTCAATTCTCACTATTAACTAACTATTAAAGGATTAGTTCACTTCTGAATGAAAATTTCCTGATCATTTACTCACCCCCATGTCATCCAAGATGTTCATGTCTTTCTTTCCTTAAGTAGAAATTAAGGAAAATTAAGGATGTTTTTGAGGAAAACATTCCAGTATTTTTGTCCATATAGTGGACTTCACTGGGGTTCACCGGGTTGAAGGTCCAAATTGCAGTTTCAGTGCAGCTTCAAAGAGCACTACTTGATCCCAGGCGAGGAATAATGGTCTTGTCTAGCGAAATGATCGGCCATTTAAAAAAATAAAAAAATTAATAATATACTTTTTAACCACAAATGCTCGTCTTGCTCTGGGATGCGCAACGCATTACGTTGAAAGGTCACGCGTGACGTAGGCGGAAGTACTACAGGCGAAAAAATAGTAGGGTGAAAAAATTCATCGAATTTTCTCCTCCCAACATCAAAATCGTCCGATATCGTTGTTTTTCCTTTTTTTTGTAAAGGGCGTTTGGCTTAATCTTTGCACATTCGCTTTGTAGACATTGGATCAGTACTTCCGCCCATGTCACGCATGACCTTTTGTAACGTGATAACATCCTCTGTGTGGATCGCAAAGCTAGTGCAAGATGAGCATTTGTGGTTAAAAAGTATATGCATTTTTATTTTATTTTTTAGAAAATGACCAATCGTTTCGCTAGATAAGACCCTTATTCCTCATCTGGGATCGCGTAGAGCCCTTTGAAACTGCAATTTGGACCTTTCACATGGTAAACCCCACTGAAGTCCACTATAGGGAGAATAATCCTGGAATGTTTTCCTCAAACCTTTAATTTCTTTTCGACTGAAGAAAGAAAGACATGAACATCTTGGATGACATGGGGGTGAGTAAATTATCAGGAAATTTTCATTCAGAAGTGAACTAATCCTTTAAAGGTGCTGTAGAACGTCTTTTTAAAAGATGTAATATAAGTCTAAGGTGTCCCCTGAATGTGTCTGTGAAGTTTCAGCTTAAAATACCCCATAGATTTTTTTTTTTTTAATTAATTTTTTTAACTGCCTATTTTGGGGCATCATTAAATATGAGCCGATTCAGGCTGCGGCCCCTTTAAATTCTCGTGCTCCCCGCCCCCGGAGCTCGAGCTTGCCTTAAACAGCTATAAACAAAGTTCACACAGCTAATATAACCCTCAAAATGGATCTTTACAAAGTGTTCGTCATGCAGCATGTCCAATCGCGTAAGTATGGTATTTATTTGGATGTTTACATTTGATTCTGAATGAGTTTGATGATGCTCCGTGGCTAAAGCTAACATTACACACTGTTGGAGAGATTTATAAAGAATGAAGTTGTGTTTATGAATTATACAGACTGCAAGTGTTTAAAAAATGAAAATAAAGACAGTCTTGTCTCCGTGAATACAGTAAGAAACGATGGTAACTTTAACCACATTTAACAGTACATTAGCAACATGCTAACGAAACATTTAGAAAGACAATTTACAAATATCACTAAAAATATCATGATATCATGGATCATGTCAGTTATTATTGCTCCATCTGCCATTTTTCACTGTTGTCCTTGCTTGCTTTCCTAGTCTGATGATTCAGCTGTGCAGCTCCAGACGTCCTGCCCTTGTCTAATGCTTGAACATGGGCTGGCATATGCAAATATTGGGGGCGTACATATTAATGATCCCGACTGTTATGTAACAGTCGGTGTTATGTTGAGATTCGCCTGTTCTTCGGAGGTCTTTTGAACAAATGAGATTTATATAAGGAGGAGGAAACGATGGTGTTTGAAACTCACTGTATGTCATTTCCATGTAACTGTACTGTTATTTAACTATGCCAAGATAAATTAAATTTTTAATTCTAGGTCACCTTTAACTACAATTTTTGCCTCAATAAACTAATTACTGCTAATTAATAGTTAGTAAGGTAGTTAAGTTTAGGTATTGGGTAGGATTAAGGGAAGTAGAATATGGTCATTTGGTTATGCTAGAAAGGCAAAACATTTTTAAATTGAATAAAAGGTTTAAATTGAGGTGATACTTCATTTAAATTTTTTTTTAATTGTTTAATCTACATGGCCACATTACACCATGTCTACACCGACCATTGTTGTCCTGTCGTGCCGCAACAGCTAGAAGCTGCCCACACCGGACGCGACAAAGTGGCCTTAGCAAATCTATTTGTCCTTCGTATTAGAAGTAGCACAAGTGCATGAAGTACGTCAGAAATAGAATGGGGCATCAGTGATTATAACGGGTTCTATTTGTTGCGCTGCTCGTGTCTGGTGTAGACATTGTGTTAGTTTAATAGTATTCATGTTTTTTTTTTTACATAGCCTGAGATTGTGTCTACTCCTCCACCTGCTCAAGCAACAGTGAGTGAACTGCAGATGTGTGTGTCTCCAGCTAAACCAAAGCCCGTCTCAACCACACGCACCAGCCCCCACACCCCTGGCCTGATCCAGATGAACGGCATCTTTCCAGGTAGAGCACATCACTGTTGTCATAAAGCAAAAAAATCTGAATTTTCTAAATATAATTTATATTTCTATTTATTAAATATTGCTATATACGCTATTGCTATATACCTATATATCAGGGGCGTTTCCTCCGAGGAGGCAAGGGAGGCAGTGCCTCCTCAAAAAAAATAGGATGAGAAAATAATCCATATTACATATAAAACAACACAAATATTACAAATTATGACATTAAAAAGTGCACAAGTCACTCGTATTTCTTAAGGAACACTGCGCAACCGGGACACCCGCTGGTAAAGTTACAGCAGGAGTCATGCCTCCCTTTCCACTCATAGAAAACCATTAGACCCCCGGCGTGCGGTGGGTTTTGTGGGGGGTAATTGAGAATGAATGGGGGGAAAGTCACGTGAGAGGAGGCAATGTCTCCATCGCGCTATGATTTGATGTAATTGGATATGATTGGTTTGTGCGATAAATCCCGCCTCTTGTTGACGTGCGCGTTCCGCTCGTCAGTTTGAATGAACAAATGATGCCGTCAATGGGAAGACTAATTGAAAAATAAAAAAAAAAGTGAAAAACAGATCACCCAGTTAGATATCACCGCTTTGTCACATCAAAATCAAACTTGAAATGGACTAAAAGCATGATGACTGCGTTTTTTTTTTTAGTGCAATCAGCTTGGTGAAATGAAAAATACATCTTCGTCTGAGACAGACTGTGCTTACGGAGCATGACTATTGATCCAAAATAGCCTAAGTTGACTATTAAAAAGAAAAACATCAATACACAAATAAAATATATTGTTTAAATTATTATTGCCTTTAGTTATTATTTATATGAATGAATGTAGAAATGCTTTAAACACTAACTTGATGAGATTGACTTGGTTTTGATAAATAGAACATTTATTACAATACATTAATATAAAATAACAAAATAGAATTGTATTTGGTTTCTTTTTTCTTTTTTGATGTAATGTTCATGTAACAAGGAAGATGTCAACGTTAAGAGTAATGCACATGAATTTACATTGATTCATAAATAAATAAAAAATGTGCCTCCTCATTTCAGAACACCACTGCACGCCACTGACATATTATGGCTGTCAATTTAACCTGTTAATGGTGTGATTAATTATGGAAAAAAAGAATGCGTTAAAATGTATGATTTTAACGCACCTTGTACCAGCCCAAACCTGTACATCATATTACGTTGCATTCAATTTAGTTGCATGCAAACATGCAGGGCAATGACTGACTGCATGATGAAGCCTATTAGAATGTAGTTAAAATGCCACTAAAATTGAAGATTTGATATGCCCCTGTGTGTATTTGTCTTATATTTATATAATATGATAGTTATGAGTATTGTTACATTTTAGACACAATTTTGTCTGTTTTTGCTCAATTTCGCCAATGAAAATAGTGAAAATGGGTTAAAAATATTTTTATATGTAATTTGAATCTGTTTGCTTTGACTTGATACAGTTCACCCTTAGTTTTCCTAGTTTTTCCAGGTGTACCCGTTTATCCGGTCCAGCCCCCGGTTTCCCACCTCATAATGCATTTCTTCAGCAGTCCAGTCCGTGTGGGACAGGGTCCAAACTCTCCGTTTCGGCAGCACACATCTCCGTTAGCTCTGAGACCAGCTGCACGCCTGTCCGCCGGGGCCAACATCCTTCACTGGCGCTCAAACCACATAGTCTGACCAGCCAGAAGCGGTGCGTGTTGGTTTCAAACATATTTTGGACTTTCGTTATGTTCAGAAACTTTTGTTCTTTCATTTGGCTGCAACTTCCTAGAAATATATCAAATGATATAATACAAGCAGCAGAGGACACAAAAGGACACGTCAGAGCAGATATATTTCTTATTCATTTTATTGTAATGTCTCTCCAGCAGCAGATTGTTCTTTATTTTTACTTATTTGAATGCACAATGCTAAAGTTTTGTATGTTTTTATGTTTGCACTATGGACCAAATTGGACATTTGTTTTATTTGTTATTAAGTTGCTTGTTCAAAGTTCAATTAAGAATGTTTTTTTTATATACAAAAAAAGTTTTATAAAGAAGAAAATGGGATAAAAAAGGAGGATACACTGAAAATTGTCTATTTTGTGATTATATCATTTTAGGTGTGACGCAAGTGTCCAAATACTTTTTGGAGCTGTTGTATTTGTTTGAGTGCAGTTTACAGGCAAATTTACTGGCTCAAACTGCTTTTCTGGGACCTTTCACAGAAAATTAGCCGCTCTGGACCCGAGAAGGCAAGACAATGTCAAACTTTCTTTTCCGATACAATCTCATACACGCATGGATGTGATTCTGATGTGCTGTTCATCTTACCGTGACTGATGTTTTCTAGTTTCACTGGATTGTTTAGCAAAACGCACAATATTGTACACAAATACAATCAGTGGTTTTCCAACACCCGTGGTTTGTTTTAGTTTACGTATCTTTGATCAATTCCACCCACTCTTGCTTTCCGCCTTTGCATATTTAGTTTGACCCAACATTCTCCGTGGGAGGATCCTTGCTCCACTGAACTTGTTGAAATATTAAATTACTCAAACAGGATGCTGTGTAACCAAGTGCATCCATAACATGCCGCATAAACAGCGGCCAAGGAAAGGGTACAGGTTGGCAGCACTCCGCCGGTCCTGAATCTTCCTTGTTTGGTCCAATTACTGTTAATGGCATCTTAATGAGCTTTCTTCAAGACGCCTGGTATCTTAACAAGACCAGCTGGAGAAGCAAAGAATATTACCTCATTTAAACTGGGAGAAAAAAAGCTGATTGTTGCAGAAACCAAATTAGCATTGGACACTAAAATAATGAAGTTTAATTGAAGAAACGCACTTCTGAATCATGGAAGCCCATTTCTGCCACATGAAAAAAACATACTTTGGTAAATTGTCATAATTATGACTTTTCATGTCCATTTCTGCCACTTTGCCACAAGCAAATAAATTGTGCTTTAGGAAATCATAATTATGATATGAGTCATAATTATGGCATAGAAAGTCATTATGATAAGTTGAAATTGTAGTCATAATACATCATTATATTTTGACTTGTCATTATTGACTTTTTATCTCATAATTAGTGTCATGATTTCAACTTTTTATCTTACTTTTGTCATAGTATATCATTTTCTATATGTCATAATAGATGATCTCATAATTACTACTTGGTGTATCATCATTTTAACTTATTTCATAGTTAAGTCATATTTATCACAATTTTGACTTGTCATAATTGACTTTTTTTATATTATTCATATTATATGACTTAATTTTACTTTTTTTTTAATCTCAATTCCAATTTGCAATAATTGCAGTGTAATAATTGACTTAGTATGTCATCATTTTAAAGTTTTCATAATTATGACATGTCATGATGGCTATCCCTAAATATGGCTTAGGACTCTGTCAGATTTCTGTCTTTTTAAATTATTCACAAATAAAGGAACAGGTGACTACTTTCATGAATAGTCTGACTGCATTTCCATGAACTGGTTCGTGTTATGAAATGTAATGCATGTCAGCATTTTTTCACTATTTTGCTGAATATGAAGCATAAAATCAAATCACACGCAGTCAAAAAGCAGTCTGGGCCTTTCTGCTCCCTGTTCCTTCAAGCTTATAATACGCTTTGCCACAGCTGATGAATTATAATATCTTTTGCTAACCTCTGCCAGCTCCAATAATGGAAGATGAACCCGATAAGCAAAACAAGGCAGTGAGTCACTTTTGGTGGTGACACTTCTGTTTGTTAGAACAGCCTTTATCCATGTGACAGACCATAAAAATTACACAAGGACTTTTCATTTCACATCAAATCTCTGTATTCTGCCACTATGGAGCATCAAAACAAAATCATTGCGTCATTAGCATGACCAAACGGATTGTTTTAGGATGCTTTTGTGTCGTTTTTGAAACTTGAAAGCCGTTTACTGATACTTTGAGAGCATTCGGAGATGTACCTTTCTCATGGGTCGGATGACGCATTAATTCATGCCATTAGGAGGGTCTTTGTACGAATGCAAGAGGAAAGGGAGCTCTGATAGGGATCGAATTAAAGCACACTGCTGCATGGAAAATCATATTACCCTGGTTAACTGACCCACACAGACCTTTTCCCTGCCAAGATGCCGCTGGTTACCATAGAGATGTTGTTCTCCTACCCCCCCTGGTTTTCCTGTGGTACTCTGGAAAAGAGTCGATATGTGGGCTTACTAACTAGAGAAGACATGTTATAACAAGGTACACCTCAGTAACTATAAGGTTTTAGAAAATTATATTACGCACTTGTATGTTGGTTTCAAAACAAAATAGCAACAACAAATGAACAGAAAACAAATTTCCGTCAAGCAGCAGCGATATCCACCTTACTTTCCATGTGGAATAAGCATTTCCTATGAATGTGCGAAACTTTCGATTCCTGAGAGTGTGTTTTGTTTTGATGCAGTAAAAATATTTGCTCTACAACCCAGTAATTTATATATTAAAATAATAGAAAAGGTACTAGTTTGCAACATCAAGCAGTTTTTGTACAGCTACAATAACTGGAAGCGGGTGGCAGGTACGTTTCTTTCAAGGTGGGTTAAATGAATGGTCACGGAAAACCCGGACTGGATCTACAGCTGGCGTGGTTATGGAACGCTTTGAGCGGAGAGGAAATCGCTGTCGCTCCGTTCCACTTACATACGTAATTCCATTAATGCCTTCAAGCGCGCAGAACTTGGCGATTTGGCTTCTTTTGGAGAAGAAATATACAAACAAACTGGCGAATTTTTGTCTGAAACGTAAGTAACTCGATTTTTATGACTTGTTTATTGAATTATTGTATAAAAGCAATATAATGCACAGACGTAGCTAATTGGCAACACTCTTGCAATTGTAATATTGCAAAATAAAATCTAAAAGAAGTGGAACATGTCTTAATCTAGGTTTTACGATACGTTTGAGACTTTCTGATAACATTTTAGTAGATTTTCTCTGCCTGACATATGCTCGCCTCTGACCTTTATAGAGTGTATCCATCATCTGATGCTTCATCTCAGTGCGCGCGTCTCCTCCAGTCTCTCTCCACGCGAAGGGAGTAACTCCTCCTTTCTCTAGTTCTGTTTCTTGCATGGGCATTACCGCAAGCTTGAGAGATCTAAACATGTAGCCTGACAGATTTCAGGTCTGGAGAACAAGTTTTTAGCCCCTTTGTGTGGAATTATTTGGATGAGAGATGGTGTGATCGAGCGTTCGTCTCCAGACCTCTCTCCAAACATACAGACATTCAGTGAAGGTAGGATTGGGTTTGTCTTTTTAGATCGTGGTTCTTGTTCAGTTGTGTTTTATTATTTCTTTAAAAAATAGATTGGGATGATTCTTTCTTTTTCCAAATGAATTTGATGGGATATTTTTTGTATTATAAGACCATAGTTAGCTATTTGTGTGAATTTTGTATTAATTTATATTTGTATTACTTTATATTGATAGAAAGTATAATTACACACATGTGGGACTGGTCTTATATATGGTTGTTGTTCAAAATTCTTGAACTCTACAGAAGACAAACCGCAGCGACATATTTAGACAAGAATCGACTTTATAGCTAGTTAAGGACAAATATATTTTTTCACTAGCCAATAGGAAATGCTCAGCTACTTTGTAGTCAAGTTGTTGTGCCTATCCACTTTATTCCTGACAAGCCTACTGCGTTTTGAATTATGGGTGTCATTTCCGGTTTGGGGAACTTCCATTCAAAAAGACTGAAACGAATCATTTCAAATCATAAGGTTGCCCTAAAAATAAAGCTTATCCGTCAGTTTGACTGAATGAGCTGTCAGTTTTCCTTCTTGTTTTAATTTTCAGACATCATGAGAATAACGTAACACTTGGTATTTTAACATGACATGAAGATTATCTATTGAAAGAGCACTTTTCAGTCGCTGCATTCTTTTCCTCATGATTGTTTTCTTTTTTCCCCCCTTTGCATTCTACTGTAATAGTATGAAAAAGGACAATATACTGCACATTTGTGGTCTGTTCTCCCGATTTAATTTAAGATATATCCCATGAATAATTCACTGGAATGCACAAAATCTCGTTTTTCTCCTCAAATGCTCACATCTCTTTCCAGGTTTGTTTTCACTGGTAAATACAATTTATTATCTGTCAAAATGAAGGAAATCACTTTGAAATAGTATCACGCAATGCTGAAGTTAATGAACATTTTGATTAAAGGTGGGGTAAGTGATATTTCAAAAACGCTGTTGGACGGTGTTGATATTTGAAATAAACCAAAAACAAACACACCCCTCTCTTCATTGCTCCGCCTCCAAAACAAACCCTGCGAGGCGAGTGCTTCAACAATGATGCTAACACATGATCTAGCAGCCGTCAGTGCGCCCCTTGAGATAGGTTTACCCACACAACTCTCACTAGCTGGCCTCTGTTACGCAAGGCGAGAGTGGATGTCTGTTTATCACAGCTGACGCGCAATAAAATAATGCTTCACGAGAAATAAAGCGCAGATGATGAACGAATGACAAGAAAGCACAAAAAATGAACATGCGATACACAATAGTAAATACTAACAAGTGTTTGTTGTTCGTCGTCAACAGCACAGCAGCTCCTGAAAAACAATGACATGCAAACCCAGGGTTACTCAAAGCAGTCTCCGTGTCTGTTTTCAGGCCTTCCCGCTTAGCTCTCTCCAGCACTTTACTAATATTAACGCGGGTCCTAAAGATCTTGCCCAGTCATAACCCTTCATTCCAGAGATATTCTTTTGAGCTTTTCTCTTTGGTACTGTCTCATCTTTCTTTCTGCAGTGTTTCTTCTAATCTCGTCATTTGGCCCCTAATGCAGATTGGCTACACGTTTGTTGTTGTGTCGGCCTGACTAACTTCCAAACAGCGTTTTTGAAATATCTCTTACCCCACCGCATGCAACGCATGCCACATAATACAGATTTATATTACTACATATTTAACCCGTCCGTTATTGCTGTGGAAAGAATCGCGCTTTTGGGGTTATTCATGGCCTGTTGAAAACACCTTGTTGATGCTTTTACACTTTTGTGTAAAATGTCCTTTTAATGTTCGATGGTTGAAGGGTGAGTAGAATAATGTCATCTCATTGTACCCAGTTTAAAAAAAAAACATATAATTGCATTCATAGAGCCAGCCTTTCACTGATTGTTTACAGCTTAACGGAAGTTACACCCAAAACGCAAAGCATCATGGGGGGCTGGAATAAGGTGAATAGCATTACATTTTTGTGTCTGGTTGCTTATTTTATGAAACCTTGATAGGTATATGGAATAACCGTTTTATAAGCCCTGTGAAGCCGTGATTTATAGTGAATTCAGAACAGCTATAGGGGTGCTAGGGACTTTTCGCTCCACGTCGTGCCTAACGCCCTAAACCTAAACATAATCCTAAATCTGATAGAAATGTTATTTCTGGATCATCATGTCATGTCCAAATGGAAAACAGTGGGGTTTAATCTCTATTTAGATCCCTATGCTATATTTTTTATGATTACATGTCACATAATTTACATGGATCTACATCCCTTTTTGCACTAATCTCAAAGGAGACTTTTAAAATAGATGCTGATTGCATCTGGGCTTTGTGGCCAACCAAAATGCAAATTCAGTCTGTCAGATAACACACGGATAACACACAGAGCTTTTCCAGAGTGTGTCACGTGAGCTCATATATACCTGACCAAAACTGCCCGGTGATGGAAGAATATTGTTGTTGGAGTGCTATTTTGAATTATTGAGAAGATGAAGGCTCTCTGTGATTCTGCAAAAACAGTGACTGTCTCATTTGAAAATGTTGTAATTACAATGATGCATAACCAGTACTTGTATACTAAGTTGATTGCTTTACAAGATTTAAAACTATTTATAAAATAGATAATAAATAATTCATTAGTTACAGACTGATACAGACTGCACACTTATTGTGTAAATGCTATGTAAAAAGTGAGGAGTTCATATACTATTCACTGAGTTACATGTGTTGAAACAAGATATCAGTCTTACAAAGGTCATTGTGCTGGCACACAAACACTGTGAGTTGGTTTATGGACTCTAGAGGCTGGAAATTGGTTAATGCAGTGAGCTGCTTCCCAGCCCTCTGTAGACAGTGTAGTAAAAAGGAATTAAAGCCAGTTCATAATAGAGCCAACAACTAATATTGACAGCCGGAGATTATACCACCAAATGACTATAACTATTTTGAGACAATGTTGCCCGTAAAATGTGGCATTTTCTTTAGATTGCATTCAAAACACTGTTTCTTTTTTAAAGCAATTTATCATTTTATTGTGGCATAGATTATGTTTTTCTTTTCTTTTTGATTAAAAATAACAAAGGATTTAATATTAATATGAAATATATAAATATGGATTAAATAAAATGTATGAAATAGAACAACATTAAATGCAGTTATATGGACTGGTTTTAGTTGTTCTAATTATTATTAAATTATAAATTGAATAATTATAATAAATTATTGAAATATAAATATGAATATTGTATAAATAATGTAACATATATATATATATATATATATATATATAGGCTGTATT
>RJVU01053127.1:8766528-8779116 GCA_003731715.1 Anabarilius grahami | reverse complement strand
TTTTTATTTTATTTATAACAATATAGTAAAACATTAGGTTGAGGAATAGTCTCTTCATTTAAAGGTGCAGTGTGTAAATTTGAGCGGCATCTAGCAGTGAGGTTGCGAATTACAATATAGAGAATCTACGGTGGCCAACACAGGACAAGGATGTTGTCGTCTGAGACAGCAGAGAGTAGTCAATCAAGCAAACGCGCTCTGTAGAACAGTTTATCCGTTTAGGGCTACTGTAGAAATATGACAGCGAAAAATGGCGACTTAACATGTAAGGGGACCCGCGTGTATGTAGATAGAAATGGCTCATTGTAAGGTAATAAAAACATAACGGTTCATTATGTAAGGTCTTTATACACCACTGAAAACATAGTTATGTATATTATATTGCATTTCTGTCAATAGATCCTTCTAAAATGTACACATTGCACCTTTAATTGTATTATTTTAA
Organism: Anabarilius grahami; assembly: GCA_003731715.1. Classification (NCBI taxonomy): domain Eukaryota; kingdom Metazoa; phylum Chordata; class Actinopteri; order Cypriniformes; family Xenocyprididae; genus Anabarilius; species Anabarilius grahami. The sequence goes on along the minus strand of RJVU01053127.1, from coordinate 8,778,671 downwards.
TTTGGTTCTTGATACATTGAGCAGCAAAATAGTAAGTTATATTTTATATAAAAATAAAAAATATATATTAAAATATTTTGATTTAATTTAATTTAATTTTGATAAATTGGACTTAATTATCATTCTGTGACCTTGGATAAAAAGGCTAGTGCTCCTAACAAGCAAACTTATATCCCCACCAAAAAAAAGAGATGTAATTTCCCACACAGCATGAGCAGATGTGTCTGTCTGGGCATATAAGCGATGGGTGTGGCTGGAGAGAGAGAGAGCACGCGCGAGAGAGGAGCAGGTGTGTCTCTCTCTCTCTGTCAGCCCGCTGTGAGGCTTCATTTCTCCCCTCCGACTGCATGATTGCATTTCATCAGTGCAGCTCCTTAATCAAATCTGCAGTGCTGGTCAAACTCAATCCTGTCGGGCTGCTTGACCCGACACTTCCTCTGTCAGCACGTGCTTAATGAAACTGACAGCTTCTAACTGACTGAACACTGACGATGTGTCTGTCTGCACAGTTCCTACACTAATGTTGGCAATATGGATGATTTTTTGTTGTTGTTGTTGTTGCAGCGCCATCTTGCGGACATTCTGATATTGGACCCAAAGTAATGGACCTCAAAGTGGTCATCTGGCCTGTATACTTGTACAGGTGGTCTGAAAGTCATTCTTTGTCTGTTTTCATCTAGAGTTTCATGGAGATCCGGTCGGATGACAGCTGGAACTGTGGTTATAACCGGAGGAATTCTCGCAACGGTGATACTCCTGTGTATCATTGTCGTGCTGTGTTACTGTCGCCTTCAGGTGAGTGTCATTCATACCTGTGGTTTTGACTCATAAGGCAAAAGAATAATTACAGTTATTTTCCTCTGTTCATTTTTTTAGGCCTTAAAGGAGTGATGAATAGACAACATCTGTTTATTATCACTGAAAAACATTTGATTTATTTACATTTCTTTACATTTTATACTATTATTTTACTTTTTGTTTAGATTTGAATCAATAAGTTGTTTTATTTAAAAAAAAACAACAACAGATTTTAAGTTTTAGTTTTTTATTTGATACACTATAATGATAACAATAGTGAAACAGTACCATATAGATTTTTTAATTTAAATATTATCATTTTTAATTTTTTTGTTTTGATAGATTTTAAAGAGTTTATTTTTAAAGAGTTTTCTTTTAATATTTTTGTTTTGCTTAGAAAGACTAGAATGATTTTTTTATATTTTATTTATAAATTATTGCTTTTATTTTTATATGATAACATTAGTGCAACGGTATGATGCAGATTTTTACATTTAATTAACTTTTATATTTTCATTAAATTTTTTGTTTTCATAGATTTAAATTAAATTTAAATAAATTTCGAGCATGCATTTGTTTTATTTATAAAAACAGTGAATTAGTTGGGCTTTTATTTTATTTGGCTAGATTTGAATGAATGTTTATCTTATTTATAAATTATTTTTTATTTATAACAATAACAATTGTGGAGCAGGAAGTAGTTTTTTTTTATTAATTAGATTTTATGTTATTATTTTTATGTTTTGATAGATTTAAATTAATTCAGTGAATGAATAGTCTTTTTTATTTTATTTTATCTTATTTTGTACATTTAAATGAATTCTATATTTCTCTGGTTTTGGTGACACTGAATGGAAAAGTTTGTGCTCCTGTAATAAACCAGCTATTATTTGTATTTTCTGTAAACCTGACTCTCTTACTGACTGTCTGCTTCTAGTATTATTGCTGTAAGAAGAATGGATCCGATCCAGATGCTGTTTGTCCACAACCCCAGTTTGCCTGCAACGCATGCAGCACATCCCGGGTGGACGGGACCGCTTCCACCCCGCTCTCCCTGTCACCGGAGCCCACGCCACCGCAGAGCTTCTGCCCCTCCTGCTCCCCATACAGCGCTCCATTTTACATCAGCACCATGGACGAAATGCGGAACGGGGGCGAACGGATCACTTACATGCCGTCCCGCTACAACAGCCCGTCCCTGTCTCTCACCCTTCCCGCGTCATTGAGCTCTCGAAGCCGACCGGACCTCTACTCCAACACGCGTGCCATAAGCACTGATGTCTGATCAGTGACGTCCACCAGAATCACCCCCAATGTTTCTTCTGTATACCCGAGTGGTACAGGCAGAACAGAGTGAATATGGACCAAAGGACAATGACTCAGTTTTTACATTGTATCTGTCTAGCAGTAAATTTAAATCAATAATCCTATATAATGTTTTATAGAAATTGATACAAATGCGTTCTTCCTGAATTTATTTGACTCTAATTAAAGGGATAGTTCACCCAAAAATGATAATTATGTCATAATTTATTCACCCTCAAGTTGTTCCAAACCTGTATTAGTTTCTTTGTTCTGTTGAACGCAAAAGAAGATATTTTGAAGAATGTCGGTAACCAAATATTTGCTGGTCCCCATTGACTTCCATGGAAAAAAATACTATGGAAGTCAATGGGGACCAGCAACTATTTGGTTACCGACATTCTTCAAAATATCTTCTTTTGCGTTCAACAGAAGAATGAATATCCTACAGGTTTATGATGACAAAGTAAACATTTTTTGAGTGAACTATCCCTTTAACACTAAAAAATATTTTATAAATCTGTATTTTTGTCTTGTTTTCAAATAAAAATATCTAAGCATTCTTAAAACAAGATAAATGTATGTAAGAAGCAAAGCTGTGCAAGATAAGGCAAGTTTTCAGAGAATATATATTGACTTGAGTTTGTTTTGAATTTTTCTCTTGTTTTAGAAGACTTCAGTAAAGTTAGATTTGTGCTTAAAACAAGAAAAAACAATTGCAATTTTTCAAAAACAGTTAACAAAGATAAAAATAAAATAAGAGGAATAAAGGAACAAACTAAAAACAAACAAAAGTAAACATCAAAAAATAAACAATACATTTTGAAAAACAAACATTAAATAAACAGATATTGTATGAAGATACGTTTGAACATCTTATGATACTTTTAATGGTGTTTAAATGTTTTTACAGGAAAACAAGACAAACAAAAATATTGTTTTGCATTAGAAGGTAAGGGCTCCTATAGTTTTCTAAGCGGCCTTCAACAATTGTCTGGGGCTTTTGATTTAAGGCCTTTCAGAAATGTTGACATTTTGGGCTTCCTGTAATGGGCTAATGTATGAGGGCTATCCTACACAAGAACTCACTTTTTCTGGGCATTTACTTATTGTGCCACAATACAACATTATTTTACAAACATTTAAATAATTTATTTTATTTTATTATTTGCAATCCCACTTGGTGGCGCTAGAGGTGCAGAGATTTCACCTTTTACTAAAAGATTTGGTCTCTATGCAAGTTCAATTTAACATACTGTAGGTACAGTAGAGGAATTTAAGTGTCCACGACGAGATGTTTGATGTAATGTATTGATGTGTTTATGATACACTTTTCCTTTTATTACATGCAAAAGTTGAATATGTAAAATAGCCTATGTATTTATTTGTAAACTTGATTTCATCAAACCTTTATTTAGTCAAACAATGGCCCAGGGTGTATTCCACTTGTTTAATTTTTTGTAAATTTGTGATGTTTGATCATAACTTTATCTGTCAATGACAAGGATGTGATGATAGAAATTGGTAGCAATGTTGATTTCTGTGTTTAGGCATATGTTTTTTACTGTAATGTCTTTAGATAGAACATAAGCAATGTTTTACAAATGAACCAGTGAGCAAATAAAGAAATAAAGAATACATATTACTCTGTGCAGTGCAAAGAAGCAAAACAGTTATGATAACAAAAAGATTTATAATAATATCTTGGCTGTACCACTTTTTGTATAAGACGTTATTATATTTTGTATTTTTCACAGAAATTAGAGTTTATTAGAATTTGTTATATTGACATTTTGATCATAATTTTGCATTAATCACATTTTTGTTTCATTTTATTTTTTTAAATTATATATTAAATGAAATGTAATACGATAATATAATACGATTACATAATATATGTAATTATTATTATCCTACTTTAAAAAAGAAAACAGCAGGTGCTCCCGTCACCCCACTTGGACTGACGCGCCCAGGTGGGCGTGGCTCTTTCCAGCGGCGGTGATGACGTCGCCTGCGCCATGTGAATGCGGCGCGAGCTCTGATGAGGTTTGCGGATGTTTCTGCGTGTGCACGCGCGTCCCTCAGCTGACAGACTCACAGCAAAGTAAGTTGATTTTTACCCTCTCGGAAACTCAAAACAAACACAAAAATGACAGAAAACGTCCGCGTCGACATCGAACACGCTCTTGGGTTTCATTTATATTCAGTATGTGTGTGTTTAAAAGCTTTTGAGGGTCATAAGCGAATGTTTTAAAGTTAAAGTGGCAGAAAATGAGCTAATTGTTGATTAGCAGTGGCTAACTGGCTAACTGACTAGCTTCAGTTTATTTAGGCTGCTTCTCACTGACAGCACACATTTTGTTAAGGATTTTAACCAGCTCTTATGAGGCGTTGTGTGTGTGGTATGAAAAACGTAAGTAGTACGAAACGGTTTTTAATCATCCTTATTTTGTGCTGTTGAAGGCGTTTCCTGTCTGTTGTTTTGAATCACTGTTTAGTCAGATGGCTAATATTTTGAGAGTTTTTTGCAGTCATCTTCGCGTTTATTTAAGTATTATCTGTCCTAAATAGCTGGACATTTCAGCTGGGTAAAACTGGTTTTGTTTTGTTGTACTGTATGTATACTGGCACTAAATTTTTTTAATACAAATGTCAATTCATATGTCACTGTACATGTGTATTTATAATGTAAGTTTAGAGTAAATATTTTACCTTAAAATAAATTGGATAGATTGTGTAGGTAGGTAAAATATATATATATACACACACACACACACACACACACACACACACAATCTACCCAATTTATTTTAAGGTAACCTATTCACTCTAAATTTATATCATAAATGTACCTTAAATTGAGTAAATTTTATGTGTGTGTATATATATATATATATGTATATATGTATGTATATTTTACATGCATACATAATGCATACACACACATACACACAACTCAACCTGTTTAACAAGTCATTTAGATGACCAAAAGGAACAAGTATTATGTTAAATATGCATAATGTAAAGGAACTTTATTTCAGTATTTCAGGGTTTCTAGTTTGTGTGGCTAATGTTTGAAAGGGTTCGGGATGGTTAAGCAAATATGTCAGTTTGTTTAACAACAGTGTGGAGCCAGTGCTAGCCATGAACTAACTCTTCATCTGCGTTTTATTAAATGCCATCACTCATCAAAAGCTCAAGAAGAATATTGGAAAATCTGTCTAGTGATAATTGGTCTACAATTATTGAAAATTAGTTAATGCGACCACAACAACAAATCATTGCGAAAGCAAGCATCATTGATGATGATAGTGGTTGACATTGGCTTCTGATTGGTCAATACAGCATTCCAGCGGTGGGATTAATTATTTTCATATAGCTGATTATTTATAAATGGCTGATATTGTATATTTATAATGCATAAAGCACAACTTTATAACTATTAAGTAATTTAAGTTACTGTTAGGTGATGATCTAAATATTAGGTTAAAAATATGCAGAACAATAAAATATTAAATATTAGTAAATACAAAAAAAACGTATTATAATTTCAAAACATTTATTAACTTTTTAGATAGATCATTTTTATTTTATATATTATGTAATATTATTATAATATAATTTTATAGTGATCGTTTTATAAAAGCAATTAGGCTATATATTCTATATTATGTATTTTTTCATGTACATCAGAGAAAAACATGCTATAGATTCAGTTAAAACAAAGAAGGCAAAACCCTTATTAAAACAAATCTAAAGTCAGAAATATTGATATTGAAAATGTTAGTATTATCAATATTAATGTTAATAATATTAAGGCTACAATTTCATAAATAACTAAAAATGTATGCTAAAATAAATACTAAAAAGATACTTAGAAAATAAATATTAGCCATTGCTATGTACTGCACTGTCTCGTACCTTATTGCTTAATTATATAGTTCCTCTGTTTGCTTCAAGCACTGTCCTCTTCCTTTTCTGCCGAGTGATGTCATTGGGCAGATTTTCTCGTATTACTTCATGTAGGAGAACTCAGGCCGACAGACCAGTAACTCAGGAGTGCGCTCATCAGATTAGACCATTTTGAACACGCAACACTGTGTTTGACAGCCGGAAACACTTGGCTTTTCTCAGTAGTTCAGTGTGGATCATGGTGGCATGTGATTTATGCTGTGTTGTAGTAACGCAGTCTTTGGTAACCTAATACAGTATCTGTTTTTTGTCCTGAAATGATGGGCGTGAGTTACAGAAAGCATTGAGGATAAACTGTTGTTTGAAGAGCCTGTTTCTCCTGCTGTGGCCTACAGTGTGTGTGTGTGGGGGGGGTATTGTAGATCATGCACGCCTAGAATAAGTTAACTGCACCAGTTTTATCTTGGTTGAACACGTAGGCTCTGTTTAGCAGAGCTGGGTGGTGTTTAATACTGATCACTACAGTTAAAGGAACATGATGTCATTTGTTTGAATGTTTTCTTAATTTTTTTTGTGTGTGTTATTGGAATCTTTTTTAATGAATTAGAATATATAATTGATTACAACACAATAGATAAATATTTTTTTCTAATTAAAATTTTAAATTATTGTTCTGATTAGCCGATATTTGAATAGTATGTAGCCAATATTATTTAAATATATCAAATAAATAGATTGTGTATATATAGGGGTTGGACAATGAAACTGAAAGTCCTGGTTTTAGACCACAATAATTTATTAGTACCTTTTGAAGGTATTAGTACCTCATCAATTCGTCTTGGAAATGACAGTCCTTCACAGTGGCCAGAGGGATTTTGAGACATTCCTCTTCCAGAACAGTGTCCAGGTCACTATGTGATGCTGGTGGAAGAAAACGTTTTCTGAATTGCTCCTCCCAAATACCCCAAAGTGGCTCAAAAATATTTAGATCTGGTGACAGTGCAGGCCATGGGAGATGTTCAACTTCACTTTCATGTTCATCAAACCATTCTGTCACAAGTCTTGCTGTGTGTTTTGGTGCATTATCATGCTGATACACTGCACCACCTTCAGGGTTCAATGTTCAAACCATTAGGTGCACATGGTCCTCCAGAATGGTTTGTTAGTCACAGGATTGTTAGGTTTGATACTTGGCAGTGATGTGTCTATCAAGCACAGTAGGGAATGCCATGACATTGCAGCCCAAACCATCACTGATCCACCCCTGTGCTTCACTCTGGGCAGCAACAGTCTGGGTGTTTAGCCTCTCTGGGGCTTTTCCACACCACAACTCCCACGGATGTGGGAAAGAAATCGAAGGTGGACTCATCAGAGAACAATACGTTTCACATTGTCCACAGCCCAAGATTTGTACTGTTGGCACCAAAGAAACCAACATTTGGCATTGGCACGAATGACCAAAGGTTTGTCTATAGCAGCCCGACCATGAATATTGACCCTGTGGAGCTCGAGATGTTTTGGTGGAGACGAGAGTTGAGATGCGCATTTAATTCTGCAGTGAGTTGGGCAGTTGTGGTTTTATGGTTTTTGTATACAGTCGATAGTTAGGTGTGATAGGTGTGAAACATAGATAGGTGTGAAACCTCCAACACTATTTCAAATAAATTATCTATATATATCATTATAATTGTAAACATTTTAAGCATTAAATGTAACGGATCTATTTGAATTCTGCACAGAATGTTATATTTTAAAGCGATATGGAGATATTAGGAGAAGAAACTGTTAAATTAAGAGGAGACTGTGGCTTTAAAGAGCACTATTGGCTATTTTAAAAAAGGGGAGTAACTGTTTGATATGTCCCGCCCTGTCTTCCTGTTTCAGTGGAAACTACATCAACACATAATGTTGAATGATGTTGGGCGTTTCAAGGCACTTCAGTGGGCCTTTAAATTTCAGTTACTGTACGTGTGAAGAACAATTCATAGTGCTCTGCATACTCCAGTGTTGTGATCTAACAGACACCCTGGAGAAAGATGACATGATTTAGAAACAGCAATAAACTCCAGCAAGATAAAGTCCCTTTATGCAAAACCATAGACCTTTATCTAAAAATAAAGTATAATAATGTTAACATTGACCTTGGGGTGAGTTTGTCCTAACCAAATGCAACGTGCTGTTTGAATGCTGAATGGAGATTGACTGAGAAGAGATGAGTTTCTATTAACTTTATCTTAACGACTTAAATATTAATTTGTACCTCACATTAAGCTATTGAATGGCTTCGGAAGTCTTGGAATATAGTGCATGAAAACTTTATGGTGCTTTACAATGTTTTTTTTTTTTGCATTGAGTGGTGATTAACAATACAGAATAATACACACAAAATATCGGACGTCACTGAGAAGCTACCAGAGTAAATTCTAGACTTTTGTGAAAACTTGTGATATAGTTTAGCAAGACTGAACAATAATTCTTTAATGGACATCCAAAGAAATGAATGGCAGTCTTTATAGTAACTCCAAAATAATGACCATGAGTTTGTAATTGCTTAAAGTTTGTGTCTTTCTTAGAGTTTCTGCTCTATAATTCAATTTGAATGACTAACTGGTACTCTTTGGCAAACGGCTAAGTGCATTCTTTATTTATGTTGAGTGTGGAACTGGTACATAATGAAAATTAAGGCCGCACAGAGACCTTCTGTTGGCTTTCGGTTTTATCCTGTGCATTTTTCAATGGCTGTAATTGACAGAGAATGATGGCCACATGACTGCTCTGTGTGTGAATGTGAAGACCCTTTCACCCATTGTGGCATGACCCCCTGACATGAACTCAAGGAACCCACTGTAATGTTACTGCTGTTGCTTTATTGGCTCGTTGCTTGTTGGAGTTAATCACAATCACCACCGCAGTTATGTGACCGTTGTGTCACTTCTGTGATAATGTGTGATCTGATTTGTGAAAATTAGCTTCACACTAGGTGTGAACATCACTGGTGGTTTAGTTGAGTCTTTGCTTTGAGCTGCTTTAGGCTGTGAAGATGCACTCAGATAGATGATACCTCGATAAATGAGCTTGCTTGTTGAATCAGCAAAAACGTGTGCGATATGCTAGATGGTTGATGTTGTTTTCAGATAACACTGGTGTAATTCTTCAGAAGTGACTGGTGCTTAGTGCAGATTGATTGTTCGAGCTGCTTTTTTTTTTCTTGATTTAGCTCCTACCTGTCTAGTGTCTAAACCTGACTATTTGAAGCTAAGATGACATGAAATGTCAAATGTCAAAATTGACCCTTTTTACTTTATTCATAATTCTGTTCCCTGTTCTAAAGGAAAAAATGTTTTTATAATTTCATTTGAAGTATAATAACTTTCTCCCCTTCTGAAGTGACTTTTCTGTTGATGTCATCAAGGCCTTGTGGTCTTGGAAAAATCATAGCCTAGCGATCACAATCATTACAATGTGTTTTTACTTGTTTTATAGACAAGTCACAGCGCTCCAAGTCCGCATTGAAAATTTCAAAGCACAAAGGGAAGAGATATTGATGCATATATATATGCATCAATATCTCTTCCCTTTGTGCTTTGAAATTTTCAATGCGGACATGGTGGAAAAAAATCAAGAGACCACTTAACATTGATTTCTGAACTTGGAGTGGTCTCTTAATTTTTTCCATAGTTGTGTATATATATATTCATTCATATATATGAATATATGAGAGCTGGTTCCTGCTATTGCTCTCCTGTAAGGGGAGGTCACGAAATACTTGCTACTTTAGCATATAGAAGCAGCTTTTTCTAATAAAAAAAATAAAAAAATAAATCAGTTTTTTTTTTAATACTGCATACAAATTTCCTGTATTTTCTGGTTATATTCTAATACATAGACTGAGAAATAATTACATATGGTCATTAAACCATCGCTAAAACAACATCTAATGGTGGCCTAAGACTTTTGCTCAGTACTGTATATTAGGGATTAAACGAATCGTTGTTGATCCGACATCCGTACGGACCAGGACCCACGATTCGGCACGCATGTGATCCGCAGATTAATTTTAAGTTTAACCACCATAGACTGAAAGTTTATCATTTGCACGTGTGTTGTCTTGCTAGTTTATACATTCAATAGATCAATAGATTTGAAACCATTCCAGCGCTAGAAAAGAGAATTTAAAAGGATAGTTCACCCAAAAATGAAAAATTCTGTCATCATTTACTCACCCTTCCAAACCTGTACAAGTTTCTTTTTTTTCTGCTGAACACAAAAGAAGATATTTTCATACTATGGAAGGTAATAGGGTCCATCAACTGTTAGGTTAACCATATTCTTCAAAATATCTTCTTTTGTGTTCAGCAGAAGAAAGAAACTTGTACAGGATTGGAACAATTTGAGGGTGAGTAAATGATGACAGAATTTTTCGTTTTTTGCGTGAACTATCCCTTTAACTCGTTACTCGCCTCGTGCGCTGTTATCTGTGCGCATGACCGCACACGCACACACCAGAGGCTCGTGCACACAGATAGAGGTGTGTTCATTTTGGATCTGTGCATTCAGTCTTAAAGTGACAGCGGCTTATAAATACCTGCTGTTGTCTATATGTCATTAATGTTAATCAAACTACAAAACGCAGCTTTAACAAAGATTAATCTATATTAAATTTACAATGAACATAGTGTTATTTTACATTTAATTGTTAATAAATACTACAGTTATATCTCACTTTATTTGTAACTTTGTTAGGCTATATTGTACATATCTATGCTTGTAATTCATGTATTTGTTCTTATTTTTTACTGATTGTTCACTTGCCTTTAATAATGTTTGAGCTTTATTCAAGTTAGGCTAGTAGTTTTTACTGTGGTATCAGAGTACTTAAAGTGTGCTTTAAGTATTAAATGGAAAGCAAAGTTACCCCCACCCACCCCCAAAATATTTTTTTTCTTGCTGATCTGAAAAATTATCCGATCCCTGACTCAAAAACCGTAATATGATCCAAACCTTGAGTTTTGTGATTCATTGAACCACTACTGTATATATCAGGGGTGGTGAACTCTGGTCCTGGAGAGTCACAGTCCTGCAGAGTTCAGCTCCAACCCTGATAAAAACTCACCTGCCTGTAGCTTTCTTGGCTGAATCCCAAATGGCACACTTCTATGCACTTTCGGTCTTGTGGAATTAAAATGGCTGCTGCGTGCGCGTGTTTGTTAAGTCCACGAGACCATAGGGTGTCCCATTCATCATTTTAGGTTTCAGAAGGGTGCTCGTGAGCGCCCTCGATACGCACTGGTCTCTACGCAGAGGACTTTACCTGGCAGTCAGAGGCATTACGTCACAAAAGTGCGGACTCAGAGGAAGACCTTGAGGGTTTAGGGTGCCATTTGGGACCGGGCCATAGTAACCCTTCAGACCTTGATTAGCTTGTTCAGGTGTGTTTGATTAGGGTTGAAGAAAAACTCTGCAGGACCGTGGCTCTCCAGGATACTATATAATAAATAAATATAATATATAATAATTATCATAATGCTNTAAATATAATATATAATAATTATTTTAATGCTACTTTTGCAATATAATTGATATTTTATATTATATAATATTGTAGAAATATATATATTTGCCTATTTAGCAAAGCAGGCAATACACTTTTAAGATGCAAGGAAGTCCTATGCAGAAAACGCAATTCAATCAATCAATATTTGAAGTTATGGATGTTAAAGGATTTGTCCACTTTTAAATAAACTTTTCCTGATAATTTACTCACCCCCATGTCATCCAAGATGTCCATGTCTTTCTTTCTCCAGTCGAAAAGAAATTAAAGTTCCCTTTCGATACTCCACTTCGTACTGCGTATGGGGAAAAGTCTCCCTTTTTCCCCGTTACTGAAGCCTTTTTCAATAACGCAGTGCAACTGCACCGTCATTGGTTCACTCATAGACAAGTCGTTGAACCAATGACGGCGCGGCACGGCCGCGCAGCCTATAGGCGAAGAGCGCGCGAATCTTCCCGCCGAAATGGGCGGGGCAGGTGACTATATAAGCCGGCGATTCGCCATAGGACATCAGTTCTTTCTCCTTCAGCGACGACTACACGTCTTCGCTGATCTCCGCCTGAAGCCGGAAGAAGCTCGC
>RJVU01053127.1:8740169-8750789 GCA_003731715.1 Anabarilius grahami | reverse complement strand
CCCACCTACCCCCATCCAGTCTCTCAAATGCAGGGAAAAATGACCATCTCTGAGCTTATTCAGATGGCTTTTCAGAGTGAGAGAGAGTGTATGTATGTACATGCGGATGTAAAAAGAACAGATTGCCTTGGCAGCAAAGCTTTAGCATGGCCATTTGTTATGCTGTTTTTTTCTTTAAATGTCAATGCTAACACATCAAGTGAATGAGATCATCCATCCAGATTTTTCCCCTCCAAATTTTAACGTGATCAACATTCGTTCCCCTTACGTTTTCCTGCCTGTGGTTTGGCAGCACGAATCCATCGCAAGCTTTAATTTAGTCTCGGCCCGTACCTCTAGGTGAAGTGTATCAGCCGTCTGTCTTTTTCGCCAAGCGGATACGGCCAGTGTTTTTGACAGGGTGCCACAAGCCGGAGATGTGAAACCCTGGCGGCTTTCAAGTGGTTATCAGCGCCCATTTCAGAAGAATGGATTACAATTTGGTTAAGTGGTATTGGCTCTCGGTCTCTGTGTGTCATCTGACCACCTGGAACTGGCTGCATTTTCTTTTTTCTTCTGTTGTCTTGGGTTCTGCTCAATTGGTTTTTTCATACAACATGGAACAAGGATTACATGGGTTTTAGTAGTATGTTAAATATCACTTAAATGACTATTCTGAGTTATTTACTACCTAATATCCATGAACAGTGTGATAGTTGCATATTTTAAATGTTTATTTGCTGTGCTGTCTGCTTGCTAGGTGTCCATTATGGCACAAATGCTGTCTTAATATTCCTAGAACATTTTTTGCTTTTTTGCTTGTATAGGTAAAGTTGAAGGTTGCCAAATTTGGAGGTTGTTTGTATTTTAGAAAGCATAAATACAGGGACTACATATGTTGGCAAAACAGAGCTGGAATAAAATGCGAGTATGTCTTATTATGGATAGATTTCCATAGACTAAGCAAATACTTTTTCCACATGGTCAGGTCTCATATTTGATAACATTAAGGATGTAGAACTAATTGAACTGTTGTAACTCATAAATCATTTGAAAAATTTATGAATATATGAACATTTAAAGAGAACATATGTATCCACAAAATCGATTTTTGTCAATTTTTGTCATTATTATTTTCAAAGTTAACTAGCTTAAAAGTTGCCAATGACTAGCTGACTAATCGACCTTAAAGGGATAATTCACCCAAAAATGAAAACTTTGTCATCATTTATTCACCCTCAAGTTGTTGAGTTTCTTTTGTTGAACACAAAAGAAGATAATTTAAAGAATGTTGGTAACCAGACAGTTGAAGGCAGCCACTGACTCTCATAGTAGGGAAAAAACAATACTATGGAAGTCAATGGCTACCATCAACTGTTGCCGAAATTTAATTTTATTAATTTTTTTTACATTTTATGATCAATATGTACAAGTGCAAAACTCAATGCCACAATGCTAAAGCATTCTGGGTGGTTCCCTAAGGTGGTTTATTAAAATCCATAATCCAGAGGATGAGCAATATTGATAAAATTGACTGTTAAATGGTCACAGATATATTGTCAGGCATTATTTCTTTACCACCAAAATATTTTCCACCTTCTATTGCATTTAATCAATCAACTTGTTTTGTGTAGCTTCTCTGTGGACCTTTTGCGAAATAAACAAATAATTCCTTTTTATTCAGCCTTTCTCATTGAATATCATCTTTTGGTTTGTGCGATTTATTCTGGGCTGTACAAAAAAGTCATTGTTGTTTTTGGAAGTGTTCACTCTCGCCAGCTTTCTCTACCATTTTTGAGCTCATTTGGGGAGCCAGATGGAAAAGCAGATTCATCCGCCCACATCTGCTACCGAACCGCTATGTCACCTTGCGACAGAGGGCCTGCTCAAGGCTGGTCTGTCTTTCTCTCCCTCTCTCTCTCTCTCTCTCTCTCTCTCTCTCTTTACCTATCTCGATCTCTCTCTCTTCTTGCAACGTTGCCAAGGTACTTGTGCAGTAAATGTAAAAAGAAGCCCTTTTAAAGCATTTCAAAAGAAACCACTGTGTTCCAGACCTCACATTGGGGATTGTAAAACGTACGGCATTTGAGACTCACGCTGGAGGTCATGAACATTGTAAATGGGCTCAAGAAGCAGTGCCTTGTGAGTCCTCAGTTCGGTGACCCATAAATTCATCCCCACATTTAGGAGTAGAAGCGTTTTTGTTCTTTATTTGAAGATCATTACAATAAAACTTGCTGCTGCTTGCCATAATTACCATATGTTTAATCCCAGTATTACCAGTGTTTTTGGTCTTGCATAGTTGTCACCACCAGATGCATTCCCTCACTTTTCTCTCCAAGCGTCTTTACGGGCAGCCATTTTGTGGACACAGACCTTGAGATATGGGCAGAGAGTCTGCTGGTCGGCTCTTAATGACCTTTGCAGACATTGTCCAAGACATTTTCTTTATCACCTCAAGGCGTGACAGTAATCTTGGCACTCCGCGGCCCTGACTAATGCAGGTGCGTACAGCGTATAACTCACCTCGGTCTTCTGGATGCTGCAAGGACAATTCTATAATTTCGTCTGAACACTGTTTCATAGGAGTTGTGCTGCATCCTAACATGCCCGAATGTTGTCATTCGAAGTTTTGCCCTGCAAGGAGTTGAAAGAGTGATGTTTGCCTACAATGTACATATCTTGTACCTTGAGACTCGGGGCGTAGACCCTCACCAAAGGGTCACGACTTGAGCTTAAAGTGAGTTCTGAGTGCGTCACTTAACTGAAAGTAGACTTCCCATGTCCTCGTTTCGCTCCGGCACGTGGACCGTCTGTGTGATGTAGTTTAAGACTGCATCCAAAATCACATATTTCCCTACTATATAGTAGGTGAAACAATTTGTGAAAAGAGTAGTATGTCCGAATTCAGTGCACATAAAAGAGTAGCAAAAAGTACAGATAACTTGCAACTTCCACTGAGCTTCTTAAGTGTGCATTTGATGGACACTTGACTATCCCATGGGGCCATGGGAGAGGATTTGTAAATGGAAGTGAAGCAATGCAGTTGATGCTGTTAGGTCACGTGATGATGACAAGACATGACATGACATGCGACATGTGATGATTAACATTAACATTAACATTTATGCATTTGGCAGATGCTTTTATCCAAAGCGACTTACATTGCATTATACTATACATTTGTATCTGAGTATGTGCAATCCCTGGGATCGAACCCATGACCTTGGCATTGCTAGTGCCACGCTCTAACCACCGAGCTACAGGAAAGCTATGATGACAACATGGCAAATGTAGTACAGTGCTTAACAAATTTATTTGACCACCACCCAATGTTAGGTTTGTGCCACAGCTGCCCTAAACTAACAGTATTGGTGATTACCAAAATCATTTTTTATGTTTCTGTAATGGTTAATCCACACCAGTATGTGTAAGCTCTTTATTCACAGTAGTGTTTCTAATGCTAAAGAATTATTGTTGGGTTTTAATGGATTCAAAGATAGCTTGCACAAAAGTTTCACCAAAAGCAAGTCTTTGGGAACAACTAGAAACTATTTGGTAGTCATTAACAACAGAGACTGTGGAAAAGTACATAAGTACATTGTGTGAATAAAGACTATTTAGTTGTTTCACTTTTCTTTTTTGCCTAATAAATGACAATATATATATTTTTGTTTTAAACAAGTTTTTGTGTTTTCTCTTTATTATGACAGGTGGTCTAATAAATTTAAGCTCTGTATGTCTGGATTAAATTCATACTTCACACATTCACACTATTTAGAACATACTTTTTTTTTAACTGTCACAATGTAATTATTCAAAATAAGTACCTACTCATAGAGTATGTGATTTTGCATACAGTCTTTGTAATAAGTACAATCCGCTGATTCCGTCCAGACAGTGATTTTAGCGCTTGAAAAGAAAGGTCCACTAGTGTGCACATGCTGAAAGGCTTGCACGTTTAACTGTGCACAAGACAGAAAATTAAGTATACCTGAGCTTTTAGTTCTTAATGATTCGTTACATTTAAATATCTCTCTTAAAGCATGGCGGCAGAATGCCCACCATGTAGCCATGATTGAGCCAGTGTTATTTCGCAAGTTTCTTTTTTTAATTTTAAGGTGCAGTCACATTTGCCTCAGCGAAATCCAGTTATTTCAATAGGAGAAATTTCATTAGGGAGAAAAATTTCCCTAAGCAGATTTTGCAGCTGGTTCAAGTTTGTCACGCACATTCTTGTTAACCAACAGAAAGCTGCTTGGTTTGAAAGTGTTGAAGTGTGTGAGTCTTTTATACATCACTACATTATTGAATAATGAATCTTTTTTTTTCCCCTGCAAAATTTTGCAAAAATTTCACAAACATGTTGCTAATGTGACCACACCATTGAGTCATAGTTTTTGTCTTTTTAATATGTTTAGTAACTTCCATCAGATTTTAGTCAATGGAAATATTTTAGTTGACGATAAAGTCCAAAATAAACCCATATATTTTATCATTTAAATGTATCATCTAACAAAAACAAGTACACTATTGTAAGAGTATTGTGAATTCTTTATGCATTAGTTCACTGTCTATGATTTACTTACACATTTTGACTAGAGCGTAACTGTTTAAGTTCTTACGCATTTGCAATATTATTACGCAGTATTATGTTTATGTTGTCTACATATCTTATTAATCTCATATGTATAGGTTGCGTTTCAGTGAGTTCATTAACCCTCTGGTAAAGCATTTTATTTTACAGCTACATATCGAATCATTCCACAACAATCCACAACTAAGACTGTATTATATGAAACAGTCATATTCTTTTTATTTTAACAAAATAAGAGGGATCATCCAAAATGCATGAAATTTTTTTATTTAGTACTGTCCTGAATAAGATATTTTACATAAAAGATGTTTGCATATAGTCCACAAGACAAAAAAATAGCTGAATTTATATAAAAAATGACCGTGCTCAAAAGTTTATGTACCCTTGATTCTTAATACTATGTGTTGTTACCTGGATGATCTACGACTGCTTTTTTTTTTTTTTTTTTTTTTTTTTTTTTGTGATGGTTGTTCATGAGTCTCTTGTTTGTCCTGAGCAGTTAAACTGCCCAATGTTCTTTAGAGAAATCCTCCACACTGAGGACAATTGAGGGACTTTAACACAACTATTTAAATGCATTAAGAGCCTGAAAACTTTTGATTGAATCATTTTGAGTCATTCTGAGCCATGTGGGCCACGCAATGATTCCCATGGGCCTACGGAATACGTAAATGTACTATCATTCGTTCTTTATATATTTACGTATCATCGGCCGGCCCCACATTGTCCAGCTGCCCACCGGGAAAACTCCTGGTGTTCCAGATGGCCAGTCGCCCTGGATATGTGTTAACTGAACATAAACAGTTGGGAAATAGTCGCATGTGTATCAGTATATTGGATCCGTGCAATCGGTCTTGAAGTGACAGCAGCCTAATATTCCTGCTGCCATCTGTGTTATTAATGTTAATCAAACTAGAAAAGACAAAGAGAAAATCACTCATTGCTCTTTAGTAGATTTAGTAGGATTAAAGGGTTAGTTCACCCAAAAATGAAAATGTCATTTATTACTCGCCCTCATGTCATTCTCCACTCCTAAGACCTTCGTTCATCTTCGGAACACAAATTAAGATATTTATGTTGAAATCCGATGGCTCAGTGAGGCCTGCATAGCCAGCAATGACATTTCCTCTCTCAAGATCCATTAATGTACTAAAAACATATTTAAATCAGTTCATGTGAGTACAGTGGTTCAATATTAATATTATAAAGCGACGAGAATATTTTTGGTGCACCAAAAAAACAAAATAACGACTTATATAGTGATGGCCGATTTCAAAACACTGCTTCATGAAGCTTTGGAGCGTTATGAATCAGCGTGTCAAATCATGATTCGGATCATGACCAAACCGCCAAACTGCTGAAATCACGTGACTTTGGCGCTCCGAACCGCTGATTCGACACGATGACACTGCTGTACTCACATGAACTGATTTAAATATGTTTTTAGTACAATAATGGGTCTTGAGAGAGGAATTGTCATTGCTGGCTATGCAGGCCTCACTGAGCCTTCGGATTTTAACAAAAATATCCATTTGCATTCCGAAGATTAACGAAGGTCTTACGGGTGTGGAACGGCGTGAGGGTGAGTAATAAATGACATTATTTTCATTTTTGGGTGAACTAACCCTTTAATCCTATTAAATCTACTAAAGAGCAATGAGTGATTTTCTCTTTTTTGGGTGAACTAACCCTTTAATCTATATTTAATTTATACAGTAAAGACTATGCAGTGTTATTTTACATTTGATTACTTTCTGTTGATTAAAGATCGATCTGTTTTTTATTTGTATTATTTATTTCACAGGAAAGCTATATTTGTTTATCTCTAAGCTGTTCCTTTATCACCTCTAAGAGAGGGAATAGCATGTTTTGCTTACCAATAAATAAATGTTTTTGATACTTTTGATAAATGATACTTTCTCATCGGTTAATTTTTATACTTAAAAAACAGTGTTGTTGTTAAGAATAGTATTATTTATTTCTGTGATCGGTATCTGTCATCATATCGGCCGATACTGCTTCCAGTGATTGGTAATCTGTGATCATTCCCGAAAATCTTGACCGGAGCACCCATTAAGTGTGTTTTTATAATATCTTGTGGTGTTATTTTTTTTTCTTGTTATATTTTTGTCTACAGTATGTTTAAATTAAAATATCACAAATTTTTCATCTCGTTATATATTAATTATTGGCAAAACAAATGGTAACAAATATTTGTCTTTATCCCCCGCTGTACAGATAGCGACAGTGAGATCTATAGTGGGACAGGAGACGTGTCAAAGGACTGTCCCGAGATGATTCTGGAATCCTGGGGAGGGATCCTCAAGAGATGGTGAGACTTTTGGCTCGACTTGAGACATTTAAGTTTGTGGTATGGCCAGATTTGGAGCGCACAGTCCATATTGAACATAACTGCAGAAAAAAAAACTCTGTTGTGCTGCAATGACGCCGTCTGTCTTCCACCTGTCAGGCAAGGAAACCTGTTGGCGCGACCAAAGGGTCTGTCTGCTCTGGTGAAGCCTGGGATCCCGGAGGCCTTACGAGCTGAAGTATGGCAGCTCCTGTCTGGCTGCCACAACGATCAGGCTTTGCTAGAGCAATACCGCATCCTCATCACCAAGGTAAGTGTTGACAACCGTTACAGCTGTTTTTTGTTTTCAAAAAGTCCAATTTTATACAACTAGCATGAATACGTTCCTCAATGCAGGCGCAAATCCACATTTAATGCCTTTTTATTTTTTGTTCATTGCTATTTTAGTAAATTTAGCTAATGCTCAACAGCAAGGTGAACCATGGGAGGTTGTACGGATTGGTTGGCTTTGAAGTGAAATTTAAAATTGCTTTGGACTCGCTTTGGTATTTCAAAGTGCTTTTGGTAAGGAAAGGTAGTGGTCTGAAGAGCAGAAGAGCTGTGTTTTTCAAGGGTAAAATTGATGACCTTTACTTACTAGTTTTCATTTTGTCAGCAGGATGAGCCTTTGTAGTATAGCAAGCTGTTTATTTACAAAACATATTTTCTACCCATATTGATGCTTCCCTCAGATGTTCGTTTAACCCTGTGAACTCATGGAAGCGGAGCAAGTGAAAAGTTTTAGCGGTGCTGAGAGCACTATCTAATTGCTTTTTCCAAAAGCAATGTCACAGCAAATTCATGCGATTACAGCACAACTACAGGTCTAAGATGGCTGATTATCTGGGATAGTGCTGTTCCCTTTTTGCAAGCTACAGCTTTTTTACATGTTTGAAAAGCTATTTCTTTCATGTTGTTCTTGCGGTCAGACTGGTTCTCATGCCAAGCGTGGTCAGTGACTGGAACTTTCCCACACTGAACCAACAACTGTAGACTCAGTCGGAAACGTGGCTAAGAGTTTGATAGTGGTATTCAGCCATATTTGTTAGATAATTTTTTTTATTTATTCACATTTTATATGATTATGAAAATTAGTAAAATAGTCACCATGAAATCAAAGTTGACAATTCTTTTTTTTTGGAATATTGAGGTGTAAATGATTTATCTGTGTACATCATTATTTTGTTTTAATTCATGTGCCCTTGTAACCTTTACTCAAAATAACTTCACCTCCCTCTTGCAGCGACATCTCTTCACTGAAGTCCCGCCTAGGGTTGTGTATCGTTTGAATTTGAACAATTCCGATTCTGCTTATCGATTCCGATTCTTGGCAATTCCTAATTTCGATTCCAATATGGTAAAAAACAACAACTTGGATATCATTCCCATTTATTCTAATTCTTATTGTAAAACATTTCATTGTAGCTGAATACCATGAATAAAAATCAACAGGCAAAAGAACACTTACACAACAAACTTTTGCCTATGGTTCAAAAATACCATAGCAAAAACAAGTAGCCAAACTAATATAAATTTTAAGCATTATTAAAGACAAGTAAACACTCAGTAATTAACAACAGAATAAACAAATTAGCAATCGCACAAATAAATACAACTGAATAAAGATACGATTGAAATAAAGTGTTTTAAGATTTTCAGGTATTCAGGTACACTTACTGTAATGAAATGTAAAATAATACTGCACTTTATAAATAAAATAAACTTTACAAATATAGTTACAAAAGTTATTCAGTCAAGAACAGCGAGTGAATTTTCTGTCTTTTGTTGTTTGATTAACATTATTATAGAGGTGGCAGCAGGAATATTAGGCTGCTGTCGCTTTAAAAGCTGCACAGATCCAATATACTGTAATGCGTTTTCTTTGTCAACTGTTTACATTCACTTAAGACATAACCAACTGTGTTTAGGAGGATATTTTGACATATTTTTGTGTGTATTTGTCTGTTCAAGTGCAAAAAGACACGAAAGAGAACTCGGTTCAGTATCACGCATTATTCAGTATGAGATGTGGCTTTCTGAGCCCACATTTTGCACGAGTGTGCAGCCCTTTAAACAATGTGCAGGTCTTCTTGCACTTGAATAGTTTAAAATCACATAAAATCACTTTTTCTGTACGCGTACTTTGGATGTGTGTGCAGCACAGAAAACAGTATGCAGATCTTCTTGTGTTNTTTATGGTTTAATATATATGGTTTTTTATATATATATAAAAAATTATATATAATTTTTTTAACTAGTGGGTGCAGAACACTATAGTTCATTTATGTAAGTGAGGATAGCAAAATAAAGTAAATTGTGACATATTATACCCAAAAATTCTTCATACAGTGGACTACAAGTAAAATTGATACAAATTTGGAACCAAAAATTTAGACACTTTGACCTGACCATGTTTTGCTTAAGTTTTATCTGACATAATTAAGATTATTTTTTTCTGACACAGTTTAACTCTGAGATCTTGTCATATTTTATTACCGTTTTTTTGTGAATAATAATTCACTATAGTGAATAAACTATAATAATTNTCTAAAATATATGAAAGTTAAATTTTTATCATTACATTATGGAAAATAATGAACTTTATCACAATATGCTAATTTTTTGAGAAGGACCTGTATATATATATATACACATATACATATACATATACATATATACACATATACATATACATATATACATATATACAAATGATACAATTATAGCCAAATGATAAAATTGTGGTGTGCCTTGTGGTAAATTTATCATCAAATGAAGTCATTGTCCGAAGCCCAAGCAGGTCATTTTGCATTCAGCAGCTAGAGCAGTTGCCTTGGGTTTCCTATGGTTTGTTTCTAAATTGACTAAAATGAATGTCAAAAGACTAAATGATTTTGGAGCAGTGTAATGATGAAGGTAAGGATACTCCAAAACATCCCTGCATGCCCTCATTCTGACCTGCCACTATTAATTTACTGTTTGGTCAGTGGTAGAAGACCCCCCAACCCCCCCAGCTATAACCCCCAACGCTCACCATGGCTTTTCATATGCAGCCCTGCATAGAAACCCCCATGGCTTTGAGTTTTATTTTAATACTGCATTAACAACAACATTGTAGTGAGCAAGATGCTCCTTTGTATGCAGATGGAGATATTTCTTGGTTAACTTGGGTTTTTCTTTGTGTAAGCCAATAATCATTGCTTTAGTAGCAACTCCTGAAATACAGTGCTATAATCAATGCCAGGCAATGAGAATGATGGTGAACGGGCACCATAAAATACCTCAGCAGTGCAAGAGAGTGTCGAATGGTGTGTGGGTGAAGTCAAAGAATGAATGAAAAAACAGAAAAGGAAGGGAGAGAGGAAAGATTTTGCCAGGTACCATAAATCCTACAGTTTCTCCCGTCTGGCTTTTAACCATACACTGTAATGCATTGAGTGTTATGGGGCATGGAGAGTATAATTTATTCATTAATTTAATTTTGTGTATTCTTCACTGCAGGTCATGTCAATATAACAGTTGTGGGGCTATTTCTGTCTGTCTGCTTTTGGTCGCTTTCCCCAGCAAATATATGTGATTAAATTGCATTTGTAAATTATTAATTGCAAATGTTAATATTTAAATTAAATATTAAATTAATTAATTAGTTAAATTAAATAATTTAGAAATTCAGTTGGTGTTTTTTTTTTTTTTT
>RJVU01053127.1:8710042-8724799 GCA_003731715.1 Anabarilius grahami | reverse complement strand
CTTGATAAGTATAAATTTTGTACCAGCTATCCAAAATTTTCAATGCATTCATCACAGATTGAAAACTTGGTAAATGTTACAGAATTGGGAGAGCAGAATGATGCAATCATTTTTAATTATGATTTAAATGTTAGTCCTGCTGGATTTGGATACAGTTTTGTATCGGTTGTCCCCAGTGATCTCTGTTTGGTCAGGTTTGTGTAAGGGGGAAAAAATGATGCATGTTGTTTGTTTGTTTTTTAATGGCAATTTGTTGCCAAGATAATGCTATATAGCTGGCTAATGTAGATGTCGGTAAATATGAAAATGCATTGCTAAATAAAAATCATACTTTTCTGGTATAAAAAAAAAAAATGTTGGCAGGGGCAAATAAAAATCTGAACTAGCAGAAAAATTATTGTCAAGCCCTGGTTTATAAGGCTAATATATATTTAGCTCATACCCACTGGCTTGATGCCAGTGCCATTGCAGCTCCCTCAGGAGTGAACCCAGCTGTTCAGTCCTGGCAGCTCATGCAGACCTGCCATCCCCAGCATGCAGGCTCCAAACTTGGCATGTCTTCACACTTACTTCCCCCATTCTCTCAGGTAAGGCCACTTCTGCTGGGATGCTAAACCACATTGCTTTCCAAGGGATTTCGGATATCTTGCTCTCAATGAAATACCATGAGACATCCGTTCCGTCTCCAGCAGGGTCCTTGGAGTATCACCAGACTTCATTTGGCTGCACCACAGCGGCCACCCAGGCGCCTAGCAGCCTTCCCCAGAGAACATCCATGGGACCCCCTCCTGCTCTGGACTTGCCTTGAGATGTGGATTAATTTAAACTGAAAATGAGTGCCTAGACATTATGTTCTCATGTGCAGCGCCCTTTCCTCTCCCATCTCTTTGGATATGGGGCTTTCAGGTAGTTCTTGCTAGACTGTTACGACATCTGGTGTCACAGTGGAGGCTGGAGAGCTCCAGATGTTCCTGTGAATGATAAGAAAGGAGGAGGTGGAGTTTGTGGGTAACGGAAGAGCATCTATTTTAGGCAAGGAGATCCTGTGCAGCACAATTGTGGGTCAATGATACTATTGTTGTATTTTGTGTATATATATATATATATATGTTAAAATATATTAGATAAAAATATATAATATAATTTTTATTGTGGACACTCCCAAATCATTATAGACTGATTCAAGTCAGTTTATGTATAAATAGCATTTTTCAAGGTAAAAAATATAAACAAATATGTTGTTAAAATACATTCTTATTGTGACTTGTGTGTGAGCTAAGGCTAAAACGAAAACCATTTCCGTGTCTCTGTTAAATGGATTGGTTGGAGAGCGCTTGCAGAATCCCGGCACTTGAATATCAAAAGTCTAGTTCTGTGCCAATCTATTTTTGGGCATATTTGAATATTAATAATTCCGGGTTGCAAATTCTTCAAATAAATCCTCGGATGTGGAGGGGAGAACACAGTCATCTTACATTGTCATGGAAACCACGAGGAAATTTTACCCCACCGATGTTTCACCTTTTGATCATGGGAAATTAATTAAAATCATAGAGAGCGGGACGACGTGCATCCACAGGCCCGTTCGCGTCCCTTAGCACCACTTCTCTCCCTATTGTTTTCCATGCAAAACCACCAAGGGATCATGTGTCTGAGCCTGAAATGGCAGCTAATGTCATTAGTGGGTGAACAAACGGGTTATGAAAATGCACAAGGGGGGGAGCATTCCGTGTGTCCCAGAGGAATTGTTCTCGCGCTCTTGAGATCTTCATGACTTAATGGCAGAACAAGTGTCACTTTTGGAAAGCGTGTTATCGCATGTTTTCACCGGGGGTTGCTGTACTGGTGTGTTGCGGAGAGATCAGACCGAAGCTAATGACCCTGATGGTAATGAGACAGCATTCGCTCTCTGCAGGTCTCCACAGACAAGCCAGACGAGGCCCCGACCTCTGTCTTTTTTTGTTTCTCTCCCCTTGAATTTTCTCTCATTTGCGCAAACCTTTGCTCTCTAACTCTCGTTCTCCACCTTTCTCTCTGGACTCGTCTCCTGCCACGCTCTGGCAGGCTGCCTCTTCACGGCATGCCAAGCCATTTACAAATGCCTTCACTTTCCAAGCACTTTTTTGCCACTCATCCAACCTGCCATTGCAGTGCAGCTATGTGTGTCTGCAAGCTCGTATTGAGATATGAAATCAAAATTGGCTTTGGCCTTGTTTTACACATTACTGGTCTTATGAACACATTTTTTCAGTCACCTTTTTTTGTTTTATATTTACTCTATTTTGTCATGCCATAATCATCAGATCAGACATACCACATAATCGTAAAAAATACTGAAATGTTATTTTCGTCAACTAAAATGAATCATTACGTTTAAATGAATTCAATTAATAATTTTAGTCAGACTAACAATAACAAAAATATTATTTAATGTTAGTGAGGTAATTAACATTTTAGTATTTAATATTACATTTATTTTGTGTAATTATTAGATTAATTTCTGCATAGGATGTTTGGTGAGTTAATTAACCTTATAGCAAATCACTTTAGTTTATCAAATGGGTCAATCTCCAAGATTCTTGACTGTTTGGATTATTTGAAATAATCATATGGGACCTTGGACCACAAAGCCAGACATAAGTCGCACGGGTATATTTGTAGCAATAGCCAACAATGCATTGTATGGGTCAAAATGATCGATTTTTCTTTTATGCCAAAAATCATTAGGATATTAAGTAAAAATCATGTTTCATGAAGATATTTTGTAAATTTACTGCCATAAATATATAGAAAATTTATTTTTGTAAGTAATATGCATTGCTAAGGACTTCATTTGGATGACTTTAAAGGCGATTTTCTCAATATTTTTTTTATTTATTTATTTATTTTTTTGCACCCTCAAATTTCTTGTTTTCAAATAGTTGTATCTCAACCAAATATTGTCCTGTCCTAACAAACCATACATCAATGGGAAACTTACTTATTCAGCTTTCAGATGATATATGCATCTCAATTTAAAAAAATTGACCCTTATGACTGGTTTTGTTGTCAAGGGTCACATATGCTTTGCAGATTTTGTTCTTTAGAAAACATTATTATTTTGCGACGTTTTTTTTTTAACATTTTTTTTTTTTATACCCCCGTCACATTTTCATCAATAGTATGTTTTAATTGAAATCTCTTATATTTTCATCTTGTCTTCATTACTGTTGATAGAAGAACCTGTTAACAATCGTTTTTATCAGTAATTTTGTTAGTTGTCAAAAGTGCTGTCTTCAGTACCTATCGGTACTGAAATTTTAAAAATGTGACGCTTTGAGCAGATTCGTAAACACCCCTGATTGGCCATTATGTTCACGCGCTCATCGGATATGTCTGTGATTGGCTGGTCCACGATAGACGCCTGCTTTCAAACGCTCCCGTGTGTATCTGTGTAAGCACTTGGTGAAGAGTGTCATTGATGATTATTTACAACGTTTTTACAGCATTGATCATTGAAGCCAATCACATACATATCCGATGAGCCGTGAGCACAATGGCCAATCAGAGGTGTTTACAAATCCGCTCAATAGTGCTCAAAGCGTCACATTTTTTAAATTTCAGGACCGACTAGGTAACGAAGTTGGTACTTTTGACAACTCAAAATTTTGTTGACAACCTTATTCCAAAGAAAAAATACTTTGTAGTCTTTCATCAAAATGTAATGATTTGCTGTGTCCCTTGCTTAACTTTCCTTTTTGATATTTTCTGATTTGTTACACTTTGAATGTGCTGTTTAATTCGGAAGCAGGTCACAAGTACGTAAATGTGAATGTTTCAGCAGTTTAAGTTTTTTTTGTTTTTTCTGTAGACGAAATAGTTCACCCAAAAATAAAATTTTTATCATTTACTTACCTACATGTCATTCCAAACCTGTATGACTTTATTTTTTCTAAGGAACACAAAAGAAAATACTTGTAAAAATTGTGGTGGTGTTTTTTTTTCTTTTCTTTTTTTTTGTCCATACAATGAAAACAATGTTGTTTTGGACCCCATTGACTTTAATTGTTTGGATAAAAACAGTTAAAACATTCTTTAAAATACCTTCTTTTGTGTTTCGCAGAAGATGGTATGTCATACAGGTTTGCAATGATACAATTTTTATTTTTAAAGGCTGAACTATCACTCTAAGGCTTAGGACTGGTAGCTAGAAGGTTACTGGTCCGAACCGTACAAGGAGTGAGTGAAATTGGTTGTGTGGAGAGAAATAAAGATTGTCGTTGTGCCTTCTCCCTAAAGGTTGCCCCTTTGTCACACAGGTTTGGGTTGAAGGAGCGAGACAGATTGAGTCAAATTGTGGACTTGACACCTTGTGAGGAAAAGCAGGTCACCAAGAACAATCAAGGATCACTTCGACACCACTGTTCCCTTATCAGCCAGGCCTCACAGCCCTTTAATTCATCACCGACTGTATGAAAAGCCCTATTCCCCTCTGAGACGACGCTCTTATTTCCAATCATCTCTGTGGGTTCGGCCAGATCTGTCATAGTTTAATCTACTTGACCTGAGGTGAATCTTCTAGGTCCGTACTTTCCCTTTGGAAACAGATTCTACCTTTGCTTTTTTGTGTAAATGTGGGATTAGTTGTTCATTTGAATAAAGTATCGACAAGACGGGAGTTCCTGTCACAAGCTCTCAGGGCTTTTTTCCCATCAACCCCCAAGACTTCAAGTCTTGTAGCTATGGCAACTTAATTCAGGAAGACTTTTGAGAGTATCCTTTTTTAGGCTGAAAAATAATAGCCATTAAAATAGAAATTTCTCTGCTTATAATATCTATATGCCATTTTGAGGAGTTGAGATGCTGATCCTAATAACTCCTCCTAATAACTTCAGTCGGTATCTTGTGGTTCTCTGAATTCCCAGGCGTCTGGAGCCTGTAATTCTTGAGGCCCTGTCCCAAATGTCGCCCCTTTGCCCTTGTGGTCCTTCTTTGGTGTTCTTTTGAGGGTTCATAGCATCCTTATGAAACCTAAAGTGTCAAATGGGACACATGGCCATCAGAAGACCACAAGTACACATCAAGCATGCCGTTTGGGACACATCCTGTATCTAAGTGTGTCCTCTCAAGTTGTCGGTTTCTCAAAGGTCATCTGGGTTAGTTTCACATCTGATACATGTTCCCTACATTCCCATGTGTGAAGTGCTGCCTGCATCCACATACTTCAGTTTCTCAGATTGCTTTGGGATGTCTTGAAGTGTCATGCATTAGTTTTTCACTGGTCTGTGACCTGTGTGGCCTTTTTCTTCCATAATAGTGAAGTTTAAGTTTTCTAAAGAGGAAACTGGCCCAAGGCATAAAGGGCACCTTCCATCTAGGCACTCACATCACAAATGGATAGGTAAAGAACATCCGCTGTCCCCAGGTGAAAAGACAAATATAGCCACCATTCTGTGAGGCTCCACAACTGAAAACCTACATGGCGGCTGATAGAGATGTTGAAAGTATTGTTAAGTCTATACTAAAATGAAAAAGCAATAACATTTTTCTGCAGTATCGGTAGTACAGAGTATCACTACGCCGTTAAGTAAATGCAAACAAGCAGTCTTGTGCATTACGCAACCCACTGTCTTATTTATTTTTTGTGAAACCAATCAAACAATAGTATTGCCAAGAAGAACTTTGTTCTTTTATTTTGTTACCATTTTCTTTAGAAATGCACAATATATCGATTGTCATGTCGGTATCAGCCGATAAATGACTTTTCAGTGTTAATTACAATTAATTACACACACAATTAATCATACCCTTTTATTCAATACTTTTTGTTACCTCCTTTTGCCAAGATAACAGCGCTGAGTCTTCACCTATAATGTTTGATGAGTTTGGAGAACACCTGACAAGAAATCAGAGACCGTTCCTCCATTCAGAATCTCTCCAGATCCTTCAGATTCCCAGTTCCATGTTGGTGGTGCTTCTCTTCAGTTCACTCCACTCATTTTCTTTAGGGTTCAGGTCAGGGAACTGGGACTGCCATGACAGAAGCGTGGTTTTGTGCTCAGTGACCCATTTTTGTTTTGATTTTGTTTTGTTTGTTTTTGGATAATTGTCCTGATGGAAGATCCAAACATGGCCCATTATAAGATTCCTAGCAGAAGCGGTCAGGTTTTGATTTTTTTTATCTGTTGGTATTTGCTAGAGTCTAAGATGTCCAGGACCTTCGACAGAAAAATAGTCCCACATTAAAGCTACAGCAGTATATTTCATTGTACACAAGGGGTACTTTTGTGTGCGCCAAATCCATCTTGAGTGTTTGCTGTTAAACAGCTCATTTTTTAGTTCCATCTGACCATAAAACCCAGTCCCGTTTGAAGTTCCAGTAGTGTCTGACAACTGAATCCCAACCTAAAACCCTCCCAAACAACATGTGGTGATGTAGGTGCTGTTTGATCATTTTTTTTAGGCTTTCTGACCCAGAGATTCAACTATTTTCTGCAATTCTCTAGCTGTGATCCTTGGAGAGACTTTGTCCACTCAAACTCTCTTTATTTATTTGGAACTTCTTAATTATTGCCCTGATGGTGAAAATGGGAATTTTCAATGCTTTAGCTATTTTCTTACAGCCACTTTCTAATTTGTGAAGCTCAACAATCTCTGCACATCAGAACTATATTCTTTGGTTTTACTCATTGTAATGATTAAGGGAATTTGGCCTTTGTATTTCCTCATTCATATTTATATTCTTTTAAAACAGGAAGTCATAGCTGGACGATTTCATGTTCCTAGTCACCCTGGTGTACTAAAAATGTAAATAATGTATGAATGGGGATATACTTCAGAGATATTTTACTCATAAGATATTCAGCCTACAATTATTCAGTTAGTTGCAAAGTTTTAAAGTTTAAAATTTCTTAATCTACTGGTCATATTTTATTTCATTTCAGCTTTAGTTCAATTAGGGATAGTTTGTATGATAGATTATAGATTTATATGATGTTTGGTGTCTATATATGACTAGTTTTTGCTGTGGTATTTAAATTAGTATCTATAATCTTAAAATCTCACTGGTATCAATATCAATGATTTTGCTTTTGTGACAGTTGTCGTTGCTGCATCTATAGCTATTGCAAGTGTTCTTTCGAATTAGATCATTAGCGTGCCCAATGAATTAGCATGCAACACAGCACTGGCAATTAAAAGAGCAGTGACGGCACGCTGACAGACGAGTTAACAGTCTGTCCTGAGGACCAGATGTTGCAGGCCCTCGGGAGACCTAAAAAACCTCGAAGAGCCATGACCGAAAGGAGCTCCGCAGGCTCTCTGGTTTTTAATGAACTTGGTGACACAGTCTCAACATTTGGTGAAAGTTGTGAAACTCGTAATCCAGAAAATGTGTACATTTAGATCAAATGGAAGGGATATCATCAAATTTGCATCTTCAAGTATTCAATACTGCATTTTTAAACTCAAGTTAGCATATGCCTCGAGTCAGTCAGTTCCCAGCTTTTGATGATTACAGGGTTTTTTTATCGCCTTTTGCACAAAGTCTTCGGTCTTTTGCAGTAGTTTAGCCGTGGATTGTATATGCATGTGAGGTCTGTTGATTCGGGTGTGTTTTCGCATTGTGACACAGTTAATAACCGGCCGTCAATGCGATCACACACCGCGCTGGCATGTATTATGCATGAACAAGATTAATCTGTCTTGGTGCTTGCGAAGCATAGAGAACACTTCAGCCCTTCTTCCTCGCTCTCTTTTTCCCTTTCTCTTCCTTCTCTCCGGCACCTTTTATTTTGCTCCTGCAAGGTTGGCTGTTGTGATCAGGCTAATGCTGCAGTTTGTCAATTTCAATTACGGCCCCCTTTGAACTGCGCCGATTCCAGCCAGGGAAGGAATAGAGGAGGTAATATTCCTACTGTCAATCACCTGCGATTTTTCTGCCTCGCCTTTTCCCTCGCTTCTAATTTTAACCTCCACCACTCCGAGGTTCATTGAAGGAGGGTTAAAGGGGTCAGGGGATGTACTTTATCATACAAAAGAACTGACATGATTTTCTGTATGTAGACATATAACATTCTCATTGCAAAGCTACTTATTATGTCCACCTAGAACATTGATAGAAACTAAGCTGTATAAAGGAGTCATCTTGGCTGACATTATAAGAAGGGATAGGCTGCACAATATGTGACCCGTGCTGGCAAAATGAGTTGGCTAATTTCGAGCTAAGGGCAAAACAAGTGAAAAATGTCAATTTTGGTCAAAATTTAGGTTTTCACAAAAATGAGTTCATTAAAGGCATTAGGGGGCGTATGATGGTCGAGGAGAGAGAACGAGCAAGAGGGAGATTTGAAAATAATAATAATAAAAAAAAAGCAGAACGAGTGATGGGACACAATACAAAAGAGCTCAAAAGAATATCACTGCAATGAAGGTTTATGACTGGGCAAGCGCTTTAGGACCTGCATTTATATTAGAAAAGCTTTCCAACGCTGGAGAGAGCTAATTGGGAAGGCCTGAAAACAGACGCGGAGGCTGCTTTGATTTCTTATTATGTAAGTAACATTTGGTTTTGATGGTCTGGAGCTGCTGTTCTGTTGGCGATTAACAACAAACTCTTGTTTGTATTTACTCTTGTGTACTGTATGTTCATTTTTTGTGCTTCCTTGTCGTTCGTTCATCATCTGCGCTTTATTTTTCGTGACAGCTGTGATAAACAGACATCTACTTGCATTGCGTGTGTAACAGTGGCCAGATAGTGAGAGTTTTGCAGTTAAACTACTGCACACTGACAACTGCTAGAGAATGAGGTGTTCAGCGTCATTGGTAGTGCATTCGCCTTACATGCCAGCAGTGATTGGGCCGGGGTTCGAGACTGACTCAGAGCAGGGTGGTTAGTATTGGAGTGTGAGTTTTAGATGCAGAGCAATGAAGAGAGGGGTGGGTTTGTTTGGGTTGATTTCAAATATCAACAGTGTTCAACAACGAATTTGAGAAATCGCATACAGCACCTTTAAGCCCTCGTCTAGCGATCCCAATGCTCCAAATAGCCATTAAACATTTAAAAGTATCTTTATTTGTACATTTTCTGAGAGGAGTACCGTTCCTTTTGACCATGAAACATGCAATTTTTCTCTGCTCGCTTCTGAACGACTGGTGCTTCCCTCAGCACAAGTTTGGTGTCGTTGTAAAGTGCAGTATTCCAACTTTGTGAATATTCATAGCGACTTCTCGATGGCATGAATCTGAACCAATGAAATGTGATTTTCAAACTCATGCTGATGTAAACAAAACGATCTTACTCACGCTGACTGACAGATCCGAAGCACGCACACAAAGACACCTCAGACAGCACGTGATCACGATATACTCATACACAATTACAGTATTTAAAAAAAAAAACTGTCTTAGTAAGTGTTCATGCAAACATTATC
This sequence comes from Anabarilius grahami, assembly GCA_003731715.1. Taxonomy (NCBI): domain Eukaryota; kingdom Metazoa; phylum Chordata; class Actinopteri; order Cypriniformes; family Xenocyprididae; genus Anabarilius; species Anabarilius grahami. Next base: position 8,715,389 of record RJVU01053127.1, on the reverse strand, counting down.
TGTTATGTCATAAATGTTTGGTTTACTGTTGGGGAAAAACATCTGATGTGTAACATATTAGATGGTCTTAATATATAGGTTGTCTGTTTCATTAATGTTAATTAAACAATTGTGGAATCATGGAAAAAATTTTTTTGCCAAATTTGGTGGTATTACCAGGGATTTTAAGGTATAGTTGCTCGGTTATTTTGTTTTGAACCTTAAGAAAACTTTAACATGATACATGATATATCTTTTATATACTGGACATTATAATGTTATGATGCCTCAATTTATTTGTAGCGTTTAAAACAATTGATTTTAGTTTAATATTTTATTGTTAGTAGCATTATTATATGTATTTTTATTTATTAGCACTTTTAAAATATTTAAAAAAAAATGTAATGTTTAAAAAAATGTTTACTTAATATAGATTAGAATTTTAATATATCAACCATAACGTGAAAAAGTTTGTAGAATTTTTTTTAATATCTCTGCATTTATAAGTGGACCAAAGTGGAAAAATTCAACAAAATTGTAGTATAATTGGCATTTAAGACTTCAGTTTCCTGTTTATGTTGCTATACAAGTTATTTCATGTTCTATTCAGCACAACAAAGATGGTCAACGTCTTTATTTCGTCTTCCGCAGCTGAACAGCATGAGATCATGTAATCGGTTTCCACAGACCCGGCTTGACCTATAATGTTGCATATTACAGCATCATGAGTTGACGGAGCAGATTCGGATCCCCGTAGTAACATCTACTGCTCCACTTGGAGCAGATTCGGCTTTTGATAGCGCATCACGCTACATATATACTCTCTCCTCCTGGTGTCACATCCGAGAAATAGGTCAGCTCGCCCCGGGTGGGGCTCTGGCGACAGCCGCTTTGTTGTCAGACCGGCACAAGATCGGCGCTGACTGGCTTAGAACCCAGTGGGAGGCCCGGCACAAACTTCAGAGGCTCTTTCGCGCTGTGTGCCCACCTCGGAAAGTTCTAGAGTGACTGAGCGAGCCTGACGGCAGCATCTCGGAGACAGCGTGCCTGTCTCACTCACTGCGCCTCCACACCAGCTTGTCATGCTGCATCTCTCAGTCCAGCTTGCACTAATGTTGTTTGCTGTCATCTCGGATTTCAAAGTGACTCACTCTGTTCTTGCGGGAGACTCTGCTTGGAGCTTTTAGCCTCGGCGTTGCTGTGACCGAACCGACCGGCTCTCAGAGTTCTAGGACGCGCTGAGGTACAGTACTGCCTGTCATTTTGAGGCGTTAACGAGATGAACGAAGGCCCTGAGAGCTTCAGGGTGAAATGCACAGTGGAAAGAACACATCTGTTGATGCCCTTTTGTGGCAGCTCATTTGTTGGGCCCAATTCACACAAGGCAGCATGTCAAACTGTACTAAGCATATGTGAAGGAAGGCACGTTTTTTAGTTCCTCTCATTTTTATTAGTGTGATACTAGGTGATACCCCATCTTTAATCTTTCTTGAAAAGAATTTACTTTAAATGATAACGTTCATTAATGACATTTATAATGCATTTTTTTCATTTGTTTTTTTATTTATATAGAATTTTATTTGTAGTATAGAATCGTAATGTGCATATATGCAATAGGCCCTTTTCACATTTCCGTTTTAACGGTCATCAATATTGTAACGTTTTTTTATATTTTCATTTTTTTTTTTTATGTATGTACATTTATACTACTATGCATTGTATTATATTACCTTTGCATCAAATTACAAAAAAAATAGTTAATGCTGCTGTGAGTGTGTTTCTAATACAGCGGCTATGGGAGTGACGGTAAAAATTACATCTTTCTCTCTTCTGACTGTTATCAATTGCTCTTTATTTTTTTCCTCTTTTTGAAAGTTGTGAAAACACAACTGTGGAGTTTTTCTTTTGCTATTTGTGCAAATGGAAACACAAAAAATATATTTAATGAAGTCTCTCATTTACGGCTATAAAAGTTAACCCAGCTATGACGACTTCCGCTTCTGAGAAACCTGGAAATGTGAAAAGGGTCTATGTAAATTATTAATTAATGACTTATTAATTTAATTAATTTTTGTTAACATTTTTTTCAAGTTTTAGGCGTAACTTTTAACATATTATACAGAATTGTAATTATTTATAGTATAGAATTTTAATATTGGCCATCACTAATAATTTATTAAAGGGTTAGTTCACCCAAAAATGAAAATCACCCCATAATTTACTCACCCTCAAGCCATCCTAGTTGTATATGACTTTCTTCTTTCACCTGAACAGAATCAGAGTTATATTAAAGGTGCCATCGAATGGAAAATTGAATTTACCTTGGCATAGTTGAACAAGAGTTCAGTACATGGAAATGACATACAGTGAGTCTCAAACACCATTGTTTCCTCCTCCTTATATAAATCTCATTTGTTTAGAGATCTCTGAAGAACAGGCGAATCTCAACATAACACCGACTGTTACGTAACAGTCGGGATCATTAATATGTACACCCCCAATATTTGCACATACCAGCTCATGTTCAAGGCATTAGACAAGGGCAGGATGGCTGGATGTGCACAGCGAAACATTAGACTAGGTAAGCAAGCAAGGACAATAGCGAAAAATGGCAGATGGAGCAATAATAACTGACATGATCCATGACAACATGATATTTTTAGTGATATTTGTAAATTGTTAAATGAAAGGGGCCGCAGCCTAAATCGGCGCATATTTCATGATGCCCCAAAATAGGCAGTTAAAAAAATGTATTTAAAAAAAATCTATGAGGTATTTTGAGCTGAAACTTAACAGACACATTCAGGGGACACCTTAGACTTATATTACATCTTGTAAAAAAACGTTCGATGGCACCTTTATAAATATCTTGGCTCGTTCAAGCTTTATAATGGGAGTGATTGGAGGATGAGTTTTGGAAGTCCAAAAAAGTGCATCCATCGATCATAAAACATGCTCCACGCGGCTCCGGGGGTTAATAAAGGCCTTCTGATGTGAATCGATGCATTTGTATAAGACAAATATCCTTATTTAAAACTTGACAAAGTAAAATAACAAGCCTCCGGTGCGACAGCCATGCATACGCATTCGACTTAAGTTCAAAAAGATTTAACTTTCGCAACGTAGTACGCAATGACATGACGTTCTACGCTACGCCATGACGTACTACTATGTCCTACATTATAATGTGTAGTACGTATTGTCATTGTGAGTAAATTATGGGATAGTTTTCATTTTAGGGTGAACTATCCCTATAACACTGTTAAATGTAATCTCTATACAGCAAATCTCAAAATTTATATCCATTTTTCATACTATACATTATAATATCTTTTGCCTTAATTCACTTTGTGTTATTTTAAATATTTTATTGATAAATTCTTTTTACATTAATTCAGAATTTATTATATTTATATTATAATTTTAATATCAACCATTTATTGGTTATCTTTCAGATATCTTTAAAATCACTAATCATTTATTAACACTGTTAAATGACATCTTTAATAAAATTCAAAACAAATTTCCATTTTTCATACTGTACATTATAGTTGTGATGCCTAAATGAACTATTTTATTTTTAAAACCATTGATTTTTAGTTTTCACTAAAATCTTAATTTAACATTGGCCATTTACCAGTTTATACATTCCCTGGAAATTGAACCCATAACCTTTACATTGCTAGCTGGTGCCTTGCTCTGCTGGTTCAGTTTCACGAGGACAAACACAGGATACTTGCGTCCTTCTAATAAACTCCCACCCATGTTGAAGATCCCTCAGATCAATGTCCCTGAAGGTCAGTGGTTTTATCTTTCTTCAGGAGCCTGGACAAATCTGACTGGCCTTCTGATATTTGCAACCACACATCCAGTCAACAGCAGCACTCAAACCAAAACCTGTCAGGAGGCCGGCAGTGAGTTTACTCAAGCTTTTGCCATGGATGTAATCAGATTGCATCCCTTTGTTTATCCCCTCCCTGGGTCTCTGGTCTGAATGGTTTTGCTATTGCTGAGCCTCACAGATGTTTAGTGGCCACATTACCATTCGCAGCTTGTATCTCTGGCTTTATTTATGAATACCATTTGTCACTAACTCGCAGTTTATGAGGCAGCATTTCATTTTCATGCACACTGCGAGAAGCGAGAGTGATGGGGGTGAGAGGGAGGGATGCAAAGAGAGGAAGGGAGCAACAGTGAAACAGTCCGCTGAACTCAATCATACACCATGGTGTGATTAACCCCATACTGTGACAAAATTACAGCTTTGAGTCTTTTTGTTGCTGTTGCAAAACACACCAATATGGCACTCACTGTAAAAAATGCAGATTTTATATATTCCCCTCTTAAGGTCGTTGCTGAGCAAAGGTCAGATCTTGCTTTAGGCTATGGTGTGACATGCAGCTTATTATTAGGGTTGCAATGATCAAGAAGTTAATCATTATATGATATATAGTATATATATACTGCCATTCAAAAGTTTGGGATCGAAATTAGATTTTTTTTTAAATGTTTTTAAAAGAAGTCTCTTCTGCTCACCAAGGCTGCATTTATTTGATCCAAAATACAGTAAAAACAGTAATATTGTGAAATATTATTACAATTTAAAATAACTGTTTTCTATTTGAATATTTTAAAATGTAATTTATTTCTGTGATTAAAGCTGAATTTTCAGCATCATTACTCCAGTCTTCAGTGTCACATGATCCTTCAGAAATCATTCTAATATGATTTGCTGCTTAAGAAACATTTATAATTATTATTATCAATGTTGAAAGTGATGTAAAAAACCACTTTGATGAATAGAAAGTTAAAAAGAACAGCATTTATTTGAAATAGAAAGATCATGTGACACTGCAGACTGGAGTAATGATGCTGAAAAATCAGCTTTGTATATATTACCACAGAAACCAGTCAGTTCTGATAATTCAGAATAATTCAGATAATTCTAAATTCTAATAATATTTCACAGTATTACTGTTTTTATTGTATTTTTGGTCAAATAAATGCAGCCTTTTCGAGATCAGGAGACTACTTTTAAAAATATTTAAAAAACCTTAATGTTTCCGAACTATATATATATATATATCAGTTATCTCATGATATAGATCATGTGAGACTTATCATTAATTTATTGTGATCTTAGCTGTAGGTTTGTGTCCAGTGAAATGTGACTTTTTTTTGTCATTGTTATAGTTAACTAAAACTAATAATATCATTTTCATTGTTAAATAAAGCTGAAATTAAATATAAACATTAGATGAAAACATTTTTGATCTGATAATATAAAATCTATATTTTTATATATATTGTTATAATATACATTATTAAAAAATCTAATAAAAAAATTTAATGAAAGGGCCCTCGCACC
>RJVU01053127.1:8693866-8706370 GCA_003731715.1 Anabarilius grahami | reverse complement strand
TGGTTTTTAAGGCAGGTTAAAAAAGACTTGGTTTGTTTTTGTTTTTTCATTATGACTTTGGTAATTATGCCCTTTGAAGGTTATTGGACACTGTGAAATTTGTACTTTAAGTTTGTGACAAGCACATAAAAATTATTACTTTTTTCATTGAAGTAATAATAAAGAAGCTGTTCTACATTCATTAGTCTCACTGTGTTGTGCTTGGAAAACTGCCACATCACCCCAAAAAAAAAAATAGAATAGAAATGAATAAATGGATAGGCATCAGTATCGGCGAGTACCAGAAAAATAATATCAGTACTCGTACAAATGGTATCGGTGCATCCCTAAATAATACAAAATATTTTTTTATGATAAAATAAAAAGGCCCCAAAAATGCCTGATTGTAACTCTTGATTCGACCCACAGGACTCCGCCCAGGAAGCCGTCATCACCAGAGACATCCATCGCACCTTCCCTGCTCACGACTACTTCAAAGACTCGGGCGGCGATGGCCAAGATTCTTTATACAAGATCTGCAAGGTGAGGTGAAAGCTGCACATCCTCCAGGCATGACTCACTCCTGCTGTCTGGTAACAAGCATCACGACACGCTGCAACATCTCTTTCCACTGACCTTTTGTTTTGCTGTAACGGCCTTGGTAGATAACCAGCCACATGTGCTGTACTCGCCTCCATTCATCCTGCTATCTGTTGCAAATGTACGTCCCTGAGATGGGTGAAACTTGTCCAAAATGCTAGTTTATTCATCATGGATCCATTATATTTAAAGTGAAGCTGGAGTAATAGATAATGCAGTTATCTAACAAGTAATTATCCAATTAAGTAAACATCTATATCCATATGATTAAACAGATGGCTCTGGCTCTAAAATCTGAATGAATGAGCCACGTAAGAAGCAGTTTTAAAACGTGGACACCTTTTTCTAGCAATTCGGTATTAGTGCATCAATTTACATTGCTTGAAAATCGTAATTCATAAACAATACTATATTGCTTGCTAGAATAATAATAAAAAATATAGATGTACATAACATTATGTGTTATGGAAAAACAGGAGAAAAGCGTTGAGTGGAGGAGAAAAGGGGTGTGGTGGTCCTGCTCTCTGTTAAATCTCTTTTGTGAGGAGTCTTAAGAGGTTCTCCATCAGCTGATTGGCACTGACAGATTAAAAGGCTCCTAAATTGTGGAAAAGACCTTCAATTCGGCTAATCCTGGATACAAAACCCCTCAGCTCACAGCGGCATATGTTGCCAAGAACATTTATCAGTGTTTCCAGTCATTTACATATAACAAAGCAGTATTATAACTGCTTGTGATTTAAAGACAGCATGAAGCAGCATTCACAACACATGTAACTTTAAATCGACACATTTATTCATTTAAAAATATTTAGCGCTAATTAATGTAGGGCAGGACTAGATTTTATACATCTAATACTGTTCTTTTGTGTACATTTATTTTCAATTTGAATTTTTTTTCTCTAAATAACTTAGTTTTTAAAATTATATTATTTTAAAATTTGTATTATTGATTACGTCAAACAAGTTTCAGAAATTAAGAAATAGCATTACATTCTGATGAACAATAAGTATGAAAACAAGCCTTTTCTTCCTTGATACTAGTTTCAGAAAGCTTCGTTTTAGTGCACAATATTTAAACTGATGTGTTTTTCCACAGGCTTACTCTGTGTATGATGAGGAGATTGGTTATTGCCAAGGTCAATCATTTTTGGCGGCTGTATTACTTCTACATGTAAGTATTTACCCCGAATTTACTTCAAATCTAGTTGAGGAGAGGTGATTTTTGTTTAGTGTTTTTTGTTTTGTTTCATTTATTATTTTATTTGAATGTATTTTATTTATTTATTTTTGATTAAATATTTAGTATTTTGTATAGATATTTTGTATAAGTATTTGTAAATATATAGTATAAATATTATGTATTTATATTTGTTTTTAATTATTCATTCTTATTTTTATTTTTATTTTTTTGACACTCACCCAAAAAATACTCAGCAAAATTACATAAATGTAAGCTGTCACATTTCAAAATCTGTAAGAATTTTTGTTTTGTTTGTTTTTTTGTTTCATTATTATTTTATTTGAATGTATCTTTATTCATTTTGTTTTTTGATTAAATATTTAGTTTATGTATTTATATTTGTTTTTAATTATTCGTTTTTAGAGATGCACCGATATTAAATTTCTCCACCGATACCGATTATTCGGAGTGATATCTGCCGATAACGATACCGATAGTTTGAGAACCCCTTTCATAACTTCTTTTAAATTAATGATAATTTCATTATAAATAATAATCAATCATTATATTTTTAATTATTGTATTTCGAAAGAAATGTAAATAAAAACGTTATTCTCTACATTTCATCAACTTCAGTGTAACTGGTATCAGTTATAAACATAAACACAATTTTAACTAAGGATCTGGGACGTGTGAGGAGTCGCCTGTCAATTGCGTCATACCCGCGATACCCTCGGTTTCCGGTTTTATTTTGTAACCATGGAAACACCAAAGACGCTTTTTAATATTTACATGTTTTAATAGACAAAGGAACAACTGTTTGGTTATGTTTATTGACAGAAAACTGTTAATTGTTGTTATATAGCTCAACACGTTTAGTCTAATTGTTTAAATCTAATTTTCTTGATTTTTTTGCGAGTACCATGCTTTACCACGCCTCAGAGAAAAACACTATTTTGTGAAGTAGATAGCATAATCAGATGCAGCTTTATTTTTAGTAACAGTTATGCAGAATTTTCTCCATCATACAATACGTTTTAAAATGAATTCCATGCCATTTATCAACACAAGCCATCCAGCATTTAATATGATATTCTAAAATCGATCTTGCTTACTGCAGTGTGCAACAGTGTCTCACAGCAGCTGCCGAGCAAACGTACAGAGTAACGCTATAACATCATTTTCAACACGCTCAAATGTATCTAAAATGATAAACAGAGCTGCGTTACCTCATACTCATGACCGGAAAAGCGGAAGTGGCGCCGGCGACTGTGACATAATAAAAGTTCCGCTGCTCGTGGCGTGTGTTGCGCAATCACTCGTTCGGCTCCCACAACACTTGGTCCTGCTCTGCTTCATACTACAGTAACATTAATAATCGCATCCATGAACATGATTTCTTCCCGAGTCCTATCCCGATTATTTTCCACCGGCTGTGATGTGAAGACCACATGTCCCAAGATTCCGCGCTCAAACTTGGCGTCATCAAGCTACGTCTTTGTTTTGAATAGGCCTCTAGCGGACAGAAAATTCTACATATTGCACCTTTAACACACATTAACTAAATTCTGAAGATTAAATTAATTTTTCTTAACTTTCTGAATGTTATTAATTCATATAATTACTATTAATATTGAACATCAAACTGGTTTCTTAGCATTTTCTTTACACAAAGCCAAAATTCAGTGCATTTTCCTGCCCTCATTTGATTGACAGGATATATCGGCCCTGACTATCGACTGTTTTTAATCTATCGGCCGATAGTGTGAAAATTTGCTTTTATCGGCCGATACCGATATTTCAGCATCTCTAGTTTTTATTTTATTTTATTTTTTGAGATACTAACCCAAAAAAATTTTGTTGGGTTTCATTAATTATTTTATTTATTATTTTACTTGAATGCATTTTAAATTTTATTTTTAATTATTCATTTTTATTTATTTATTTATTTTTTAACCCCAAAAATACTCTGCAAAATTACATGAATGTAAGCTGTCACATTTCAAAATCTGTCAGAATTTATACCGCCACAGAAATACGTTACTTTCTCTTACCCCAGGCATTACTATAAGCATCTAACTTCCTTTTAGGTAATTTCCTTTTATTTTCACAATAATAATAGTGAAAATAAAAACCTTCCTCGTTATGCCTTATCTTTGACTTTTTTGAGGAGCTACAGCAACGGTAGGCAGAGAACAACAGGAAGCGAGGGAAGGACATTGATGAAACGGTTAATTCCATATTTAATTAAAGTGAGGGCTGAATAAGATGCCGTTTTTTGTTTCTCTGCGACAGCGGCCCGTATGGGGCCTGATATTAGAGTGCGTTTGGGGATTTCTATAATATAGTGTAAGTGTCTTTCTCGTGGCCTTGCCCAGGAAGCTCAGGAGCTGTCAGGAATATTAATGACTGAGCCCGTGTACCTGCAGGAGCCCATTGAGCTCGGGACACACACGCTGTCTGTGTGATTTAATACCCGGCTCTCTGTCTGTCTCACTCGCCGTCTCACAAACACAAACAAACTCTGATTTCATCACAGTAGACTGCCATAGACAAGTAGACGGACAGGCGCTGCAGCTGACACATTTAAACATCATGGGCTGGTTGTGTTCGCTACCTAGAAATCATTAGCATTTGAAAGAATCTAAAATATTGTGGTGATATCTCTCCATAGATGCCCGAGGAGCAAGCTTTCTGTGTGCTGGTGAAGATCATGTACAACTACGGTCTCCGAGAGCTCTACAAAAACAACTTTGAAGATCTTCACTGCAAGTTCTACCAGCTCGAGCGCCTGCTGCAGGTTTGGCCTTGCTTTGAATGTTAGTTGAGAGATCGTGTGGCACACAGCCTCATTCACCTCTCATGAGCGTCTCGAGTGTAAGCGGTGGCCCTCTTGTAAGCTGTTAGGCTCAATGCGCTGGAAAATGGGTTTTAATTTTGTGCTGAAATGCAATTAGGCCTGAAGTAGCCTCTTTTGGTGCTAAACCTAACCTGGTTAGTATCGACTAGCTCTGCTACTGCAAGAGTGTTAGCATCGATCACGTAAAACTTGCCATAGGGCACTCTCTGGAAGGATTCCCATCTCTTCCACCATCGTCATTTACTTAGCATGTGTTAACCCAATGCTCCCACCTCTCTGATCTAATAATGAAATTTACCCCAGAGAAATATTCAGTTTTCCCGCTCCGGAAGATCCTATCCAGCTCCTATCTCTCTTTTTGGGATGCTAATTTAAGATGTGCCTTTGTAGATGTCGGTTACCTCTTTGATTTATTCTCTGCTTGGTCTCTGAATACATAGAGTAACACACTTTTTTGAGGCAAGCATCACTGTTGCTGTTTTTCATACTTGGGGTTATTGATCTGAACAAACCCCTAACTTTGGTTAAATGTACTTTGTCCTGCTATAGACATGAATGTTACCTCAAATTGTGTAGCTTAGCTTGTTGAAAAGAGGTGATAAATAAAAAATGAATATGCAACATGAGATTTAAAAAGTGATTTTTGCAAATTCCAAACAATTGAATTGATTTACAGTGGTTCAGTGTGTCTTGAGAAAGAAAAAGAAGTGCTCCCTCACTGTTGGGTTTTCCCACTGTTACTTCATTTTTATGTTCCTTCAATATCCCCTCAGGAAAACAATGATACTGATACTCCTCATAACCTCAGAAGAAGTCATTTGTTATGGTTTAAAAACAAACACATTCTTATAAACGCAGGAGCAAAAGGAGATCAAAGCCCATGTAGGTCTTTGATTTAGATTCTGCTTGTTTAAGGTGCTTCATAACTGCACTCTTGACCCGTTGCTGTAGTTCAGTTGAATTACGCTCCCAAAACAAATGCTTTAAAACCAGGTGGAAAGAAAAGGGTCAGTCTGTCTGACATTCTATATAGTCTGTCTGTCTGTCTGTCTATGTATCTATCTGTCTGTCTGTTTATCTAGCTCTCCAACTGTCCTTTTATCATTTTATCTTTTTGTCTGTTGTTCTATCTATCTATAGGGCTTTTTTAACACTCCGCACTTAACCCCGGGTTATCATCGTTCTAAACACCGCTTTTAACCCCAGGTAAAGGAACGTTTCACACTTGTAATTTAGAATCAAGGTTAACACTGCTTTTTACCCGGGGTTATGAAACCCTGCTCTGGAGCAGGGTTAGAACCGCTTTTACAGTGTTAACTCTACATTGTGGTGCCAAACTTGTACAGTGTAAAATGATGCGGTGTTAGAATGTTACAGCCAGATGCTAAGCACCAGACAACCAATCGCGTGCCTCATATTCACATGCTTTAGACAGTCATGGAAACACTGCGCATTGTATATAAACAGTAAATTCAGCGTTTGTGAGGAAAAATGTCAAATGCTGACAGAAAATGTGACAATTTGAATGAAGAGACTGTTTTATTCTAACCTTTTATAGTCCGAAATGTCCATTCAGTATAAACTCGATAGTACAGTTGGCAATACGAGGATGCGCAATGGTAGTGCTATGTAAAAAAAAAATCGCAAGCTGCATTTGTCCAATCAATGACAATGACACCGCAAATATGCAAATTAGAACGTTAACCCAGGGTTTAGGAATGAACAATGTGAAATGTCATCTTATGAATACCCAGGATTAATTGTTAACCCTGGGTAAATTATGAGCAGTTTGAAATGTGAAGCAAGATTACCCAGGATTCCGTTTACCCAGGGTTTAGAATGACCCAGGGTTAACCATTTCAAGTGTGAAAAGCCCTTATCTCTCTGTCTATTGTTTTCTATCATTTTGTTCTATCTATCTATCTCTGTCTGTCTTTTTCTATCTATCTATCTGTCTATCTGTCTATCTGTCTGTCTGTCTGTCGTTTTCCATCATTTTTTTCTATCTATCTATCTATCTATCTATCTATCTNGATTACCCAGGATTCCGTTTACCCAGGGTTTAGAATGACCCAGGGTTAACCATTTCAAGTGTGAAAAGCCCTTATCTCTCTGTCTATTGTTTTCTATCATTTTGTTCTATCTATCTATCTCTGTCTGTCTTTTTCTATCTATCTATCTGTCTATCTGTCTGTCTGTCTGTTGTTTTCCATCATTTTTTTCTATCTATCTATCTATCTATCTATCTATCATTCTATAATTTTTTTTCAATCATTCTTTCTTTTGTTTGTTTTTCTTTTTGTTTTGACATACTCCCAAGCTCCACCCCTTTTGCTTCCAAAAATAAATGCAATTAATTAAAACTGTTATAATGCCTTTTAATTTCCCTTGCACTAACCATCCCTGTTTCTCTCCTTCCTCTTTCCAGGAGCAGTTGCCGGACCTGTGGTCTCACTTCCAGGATCTGAACCTGGAGGCCCATATGTACGCGTCCCAGTGGTTCTTAACACTGTTTACCGCCAAGTTCCCTCTCTGCATGGTCTTCCATATCACCGACCTGCTCCTGTGCGAGGTGATAAATCCTCCTCCAATGTCCAATCACAAAATTACAGCAACCATGTCCAAACCAAATCATTTAACCAATGAGATGTCACTGTAACACAACATGAATAGAAATCGAGCCACCGACATTGGGTGTCTTTCGCTAACTGTCTCTATTCTACACATCAGTGGGTATTTTTCGCCTACTTTAGAATGAATATGATGCATTCGGACATATTACACATTTGACACACTGCATACTATATATTAGGGAAGTGGGCATATTCAAATGCTGGACTGGATTCATCAACATTAAAATGAGGATAAGAACAAATTGATATGCATTCGCACCAGTTATACAGACCTGTAGTGAATCCACTGGAATTTTTGCGCTAGAACGCAACTTGCACACTTATTAGTAAATGAGACCGAAAGTTTTGTTTGTTCATTGCTTGTCATGTTCGTGTCTGGTTAGGACAAAAGTGTAACATTTCGATACGGCACTGGTTTATCGCAGGACATAAGTGCACAAGTTAATGCATTTAGTAATTGTTAATGTTAATTTCTAAATATACTGTGTATTGTTCATTGTTATTTTATGTTTGTTCATATTGCATTAATCATACTCTATACAACTTAAAATGTTAAAAATGTAATCGTATATGTAGAAATTTAGATAAACCTAGATTAATGAATGCTGTGAGATGTGTTGATCTTTGTTAGTTCATGATATCTAATACTAAACCTAAAGAAAAACCGTTAACAGATTGAATAATTTTTTTATTTCTAGGTTTTTAAAATGTCTTTCTTTTCTGTCTAAATAAATAGTGTAGATGTGCTGGGTTTTAAATAGCGCATGGAACTGATGGAAAGTTCAGTTGTTTCTAAACTTCTTGAACTCTGTTAGATTTCCCAAAGCAAGCATCTTTGACTTCTTAGAAATGGGCTTTGTGTCTTTCCAAAAGAAACGCTTCGACCTTTCTGCTCCTCTGAGAGCTTTTCTTTTTATTTTTTCCCATTGCTTTTCTCCCCTTTTCCTTTCATTCAGCGTCTGTGGTAGCCCGAGGCAAGACAATTAAAAGTTTCCTCAGCCTGTCTCAGTCAATGAATCGCATGATGAGAATCTGTTAGATGCTTGCGAGACACCTCTCTCGCTCTCTCTCTTCTTATCCATCTATCAGTTCATCTCTAATTCATTTAGTGTTCTCCCTTCTTTTGAGGCTCTGCCTCTACTTTTGAGTAACTCGTTATAATTGAAGTCTTTCTTATTCATGCATTCATCTTTCCCTAATCATATTTACATTTCAATTTATTTGTATTCCATTTTGTCCCACTATACTGATCCAAAGAAAATCGTTCACTGATCATCTAATACTATCGTGCACAAAACCGGAAAGCACTTTCTCGCTTTGGCAAGCTCTAATCTGATTGGCTACCTTTAAATATCTCCCGGGACCAAGGGCTCACAGGATTTGTTATCAGTCCATTGGGGAACAGAGTTGGGTTGACACAGCGAGCGCTATTGAGGATTAAATAACAATTGGACTTGTCAGAATTTGTAAGGTTACTAGCATAAAATGTTTGAAATATACCTTTTCAAACTAGTTAAATAGATACCTGTAAGTAGTTCTAATAAAAAAAAAAAACTACACATTTTTCTGTTAATTGCCAAGCTACTTTTTGAATTCATTCATGTTTATTCATATATTATATTATTAATTTAAATGTATATATTTATTTTATTTTTTCTTGAAACGCTGCCGATGCACCATAACAGATTAAAATTGCGTACTCATCTGTTTGCACCTTACTTTCTAGGAATCCATTTTTTTTAATTCACTATTTGTTCAGTAAGACAAGATTAAAATGAATTAGGTTAGCAATGACGATACACTGTAAAGCAAAACATTTTGTGAATGATTAACTCAAGCCTCTATTTCCCATCTTTACCCAGACAGCCCTTCAAAAACCATCTAAAATCAACAAATCTTGGTTCACTACTTCTAGAAAGAAAAAAACTAAATAAATAAATACACAGCTTTTCAAATGTTTGGGGTCAGATGCTGGTTAAATTAATGCTGTTTTAATTCATGCTGTTTTATTAACTTTCTATTCAATGAATCCTGAAAAAGAAAAAAAAATAATGATGCTGAAAATTCAGCTTTTTATCACAGGAATATATTACATTTTAAAATGTACGAAAATTGAAACCAGTTATTTTAGAAGATTAGTTCACCCAAAAATGAAATAGTCATTAATTACTCACTCTCATGTCGTTCCAAATCCGTAAGACCTTCGTTCATCTTCAGAACACAAATTAAGATATTTTTGATGAAATCCGAGGGTATCTGATCCACACATTAGCAGCAACGTCATTGCACCTTATGACGTCCAGAAAGATAGTTAAAAACATGGTTAATGTATCAACGTGACTACAGTGGTTCAACCTTAATGTTATGAAGCAACGAGAATACTTTTTGTGTGCAAAAACAAAACAAAAATAACAAATTTATTCAACAATTTGAACCATTGTCATACGTAGTGCAGAGCTTCCTTGTTTACGCCCGAATGCTGGCACATTATTGGCCGGATCCTGTGTCAGCTGCTCACGTGTTCAGCTTCGGCCAATACTGAGTTGGCGTTTGGACGCAAACAAGGAAGCCTGCACTGAGTTCACTACGTATGACAATGGTTCAAATTGTTGAATAAAGTCGTTATTTTTGTTTTGTTTTTGCGCACTAAAACTATTCTCAATAGTTAATTAATATTTTCAATAGAAATGAATTACTGCAAATTTTTTATATTATATTAAAATGTCTATATATTTATTTTATTCATTTTTTCACTTTTTTTATCATTATTTTTAACTTGACATGCTATTCCACTAGTGCCAACGTGTGCCAGGTAACAACAAGCTATCGTAGTGAATCAACTTGACTTTTAAAATCATATTTCTTGCATAACCAAAGAGTTCATCTCCAAAGCCAAGGAGGAAAGTCTTATCCCTCCCTCCCTCAACAAACACACACACATGCAGACACACAATTATCCCCCCTGCAATTTCCATTTAGCCCCCTAGCGCCATCTAGAGCCTGGCGGGAAGAGATACTTTGTGCCGTCTGTTATTAATAGAGAACACGGGATATTTTTAGCTCTGTGTTGCCATGTGAACGGGTTGTCTAAGCGATGCTCGAGACGGGTGTTTCCATGCGGAGCTGACTTCAGCATTGCTTCTCCGCTTGCTACTGCGATGCCACCTGCTCCCCTCTGACACACACACACACACACACACAGCACCTCCGCCTCAACTACCGGCCATCCTTCACTGTGCCTGTGCACATCAACCTGCCTGTCAGTCCACCTGAGCGTGTGCGAGCGAGATTGTTTGCCTCTTCCTTCAGCTCCTGTCACTCCCACACATTTGAGCTCTTTGTATGATTCAAGCTATTTTAGGAAATGCAAATGCTTTCGACATCGCACTTCCCATTGCTAGTAGAGCGCAAAGACAGCATTGCAGTCCTCTCGAACCATTTATTCCAAATTGTATGGTTTTTATTACAATAAAACGCCCTTGTATGTGGCCCGTTTTGTAGTTCCAGGCAGTTTGATGTTCAAATAAATTCTTCTGTTTGTTTTTGTGTGTATAATGTTTTTTTTTTTTTCAATGTCTTCACAGGGGTTGAACATCATCTTCAATGTGGCGCTGGCTCTTCTGAAGGTACTGCACCTCACTACGCTTACATTTCTTTGTTTTAAATGGTTCGGAAAAGTGAGGGAAAGAAATAAAATCCGTAAAAAGTTACGCAAATGTATCTAGTTATGCTTGGGTTTTAAATATTTAAATCTTCTTTAAATTTATCATCCTAATTATAAACAACTGGACAGCTTGTGTAAATTTATAAAATCCATAAATTATGCTAGTTTAAGATTTAAACTATTAGCTACAAATTGATCTTTGTGAGCAGTGTTATTTTAATATTATTTATATACTATTATAATATTTATTAATAATTAGAATTATTATAAAGTTTAGTAATTTTATGTGCTTTTATCATTTGTATTAGTTTGTTTTTTAAATATTTCTATAGTCATTAGTCATTTTAGTATTTCAACTTTAACTTATTTCAGTTAGTTGCCAAGGCAACATTTCTAATTTTAATTTAACAATAACAACACTGTTTGTGAGTGCAGAATTTTTTATCCTAATCATGGAAATTCAGTGGTTAAAATGTGTGTGGAAACTGGTGGAAGATTTAATGCTTTTAGTTGAATATACAGCAGCTCTGCAGGCAACAAAAAAACCATATTGAGTGTGTCTCCCTCTGCCGGTCAGAAGAAATATTGCCTTGATTTTTTTTAAAATCCAAATGTTTGCGTGCAGCTGTTCACAGACCTGTCCATTAGTTTAATGTACACACATGAGACTAAAATTATTTTCCATGAGCAATATTACTGAAACACATAATCATATATATCACAATCTTTCTATATAAATATATTATGATAGTATTTTTATTATCGTAATCAAGTATTTTTCTTTGAAATTTCTGAATCCATTTATTAAATTATATGCACATACTCAGTGCTGGGTAGATTACTTACAAATTGTAGTCGGTTACTGATTCCAAAATACATGACAAAAATTGTACTTAGTAACATAATCATTACATTACACATTTAAGGTAATATAATCGGATTACTTTTAGATTACTTTTGACCTAACTTGTTTATCAAATTGATTTGAATGGGATAATCTTGTACCGTATTTATATAAAAATACAATATCCCTGCATTGCATTCAAATATGAAATGATGTGAATTTGTATTTGTTAATGTGTTTGAAAGCCAAATCCTTCCAAAGACAGTAATACATGGATTAATGACTCTCTGAGTGATAATTCAAATAATAATTAATTTGTCAATCAGGTGCTGATTAGTCTTGCAGTTTTGCGATGTTGAGAAAACACTCCTTAAATTTAAAAGAAAAAAAAGTAGTAGGGTGAATCAATGAATTATGAATAATTTACTGCCATTGTAAGAATAATATGTAATCCTGTAATCAATACATAAATAACTTAAGTCTGATTATGAGTATTTTAAAACGATCTAATTACAGGAACTAAAAGCAGTGAACTATCCCTTTAATTACATAATCCAGATTACTTGTAATCAGTTACTACCCAGCACTGTGTATGTACAGGTCCTTCTCAAAAAATTAGCATATTGTGATAAAGTTCATTATTTTCCATAATGTAATGATAAAAATTAAACTTTCATATATTTTAGATTCATTGCACACCAACTGAAATATTTCAGGTCTTTTATTGTTTTAATACTGATG
>RJVU01053127.1:8630518-8668107 GCA_003731715.1 Anabarilius grahami | reverse complement strand
AAAAGTAAAAAAAAAAAAAAAAACTTTTTGTTTTTCTATATAGAAATAATAAATGTAACAGTTTTGGCTTATAAATATGTATAACTAAATGTTGATTTTTATTTTAATCCTGTACAGTTCTGAAAGAAGTGTTTCATTATTTTTTACGATTTTGAATATGAATATCCTCTTTATAAATGTCAAATACCGAAAAGCACAGAAAATTGACCATGTATGGAAACAAGCAGTGACATTCCCTTTCCGTCCATTTTCGCAGTTTTCCATAGACTGTTCATAGACGTTGCGATGGCCACACGATATTCATGCCAAGTTGCACATATTGTTTATTTTATGTTATTTAACAGATATACATGAGCGATTCAGTGACAGATGCCATGCAGAAGATGTCTTCTTTTTTAAGGAGAAAAGCAAACCAGGTCGCCAGATGCATCGCTAGTGTCAGAGCAACTTAAAAGCCATATGGAGACAAAATATACAACTGCGATTCATTTCTTCTGCTACTTGTCAGGATCTCCATATTAATAGTTTTCCTAAACGTGTTATATTTCACCAAGCGGATTGAAATAATCTGCATGGCTCTTATTCACGCTAACAAGTCGCCATATTTACACTGATGTAAAAAAAAAAAAAAAGTTATTGTCTCCTATTTTGTAATTTTTGAAACTGATTTAAAAAATGCCAAACTAATTATACAAATTAAGAAAGAGATGCCAGTTTATTATGAACTGATAGCTGCCCTGTGGGTTTCTGCGGATGGCTACATGTGTTTTTATATCGTAATCTTTAGGACAGAAGACGTGTCTTCTGTGCGTCTGGTTTGTCGGTTCCTCAGTTTCACTGTTCCAGCCTGCAGATGTCGTCTGTCTAGTAACTATCTGACAGTAAATATATAGTTCTTGGTCCATGTTTGACTTCATTTGATTCACACCTTTCGTTGTTTCAATAAACAGTAACGGCAATTCAACTGTAGTCTGTATATTTATCTTTACTTTGTTCTTCTGCTAGTTCTTCAGCTTCACTTACGTTTCCTCTTATAATTTTTTATATTAGTTATATTTTTGACTCTTGCCTCTATTTCATAGGACAGTGCAATGGAAGACCGAAAGCAAAAGTATTAAAAAAAAAGTATAAAAGTAAATAATTAATTGAACACACTTATGGCGAAGCATCCAAATGTGTGGTATCGCGCGATATTACTTATCACGATAATTCGTTCAGAATACGAATGTACAGTAAATTCCCAAATGTTCCTAAGAACCATTTGTAAATGTCCATATTCGCTAAAATGTGAGTGAATAAAAAGCGCTAAAACGTCTTCGCACATCGTCTTAAAATCACGCACACATTAAATAACAATCCAGTAGACAACCTCAGTCAGTGTAATGTTTAATAGCTATTAACAAACAGTGTATGTGTTGACAGTTTTAAATATATTTTTCTCACCATTTCATTATTTCATTTTAAAGCTGATTGTATGGTTGATAAGTTGACACAATACAAGTGTACAAAGTGACCATTATTGTTGTAAACTAACATAAAATACCTCAATTGACAAGACACCAGTGTCGTATTCTAAACCCGTATCATATATAACACGCATCTGGCCTCAGAATTGTTGAGAAAATTAAATAACAGCAGCCCTTTATATGGGGTTGCTCTCCATGTGACCAACATCATCCAGATAGTCGTCTGAAAAGTTGAGCATCTGCTGTAGAGCGGTGAGAAGCAGGACGTCACAGTTGAGCTCCAGCTCCAGCTCCTGACTGTAGTTCTTCACCGGTAGCACACAAGACACCGGCACTCCCAACCGAGAGCTCACCTCCTGAACCTGCAGAGACAAACAACATCTCAGTCACTCTGAGTCCTGTGGGAACAGTTCATGTGATCATGTGACCATGTCTCACCTTCGTCTTGATGTAGGAACTGACATAAAGGCTTTGAAGATCTTCCTCCACTAGAGGACAAGCTTCATCTACTTTTGTCATCAAGACGATCTGAGCGATGCCTGAAAATGTTGAGGAACGTCACATGCAGGTAGCTCAATGAACAAAATACTGTGGATTAGTCACAAGACTGGCATAAATATGTTCTTACCCAGTGAGTTCACCTTTCTGCGTATGGCAGCAAGTTTTTCCTCTAGTTTGTCGGACATGAGGGAGATTTTGGTGGCGTCTATCACGTACACCACACAGTGGATCTTCTCCTGTAGAGACGCAGGTCTGGAGGCCTTTTGCTCATCCGGTTGAAACGGTGCTGTGGGGTTGAACTGAATTGAGGCAAACATTTTATCATTCATACTTTCATACAATCTTCATTCATTGTGAAGACAAGTGCACTTACTTTATAGCGGTCTAGTACGTGACCTTGAAGAATGCTGCTGATGTCCTCAATATCCAGTCCTGCACCTGATTGCTCCTCGAGTCCCATGGTGTCACACAACACAAACGGCAGTGGCTTTCCCTCACGACCGTCTTTCACTGGGTATGTGCGAAACTACCAACCAAGAAAAGAAACACATCAAGACCTGAAGAGCTGCTCCTCAACCTGAAGAGAGACTTCTGTAGGAAACACTATGAATCCTGTTGAATCTGTACCTGTGTGGTGAGGCTAGTGCCTGCAGATCCTGACATGGCTTTACTGGTCATGCGGCCCATGAAGATGGAGTTGATGGAGTTGAAGAAACTGGATTTTCCAGCACCTACAGGACCGATCATTAGGATTCTGACCTGACTCACAGACGTCATCATGGGTTTATGATTCCTGATCGATTCCATGAGCTCGTCTCTTCGTCTACAACAGAGGTCACGTGTTCAGATTACAATAGAAAATGAGCGAACAAGAGATCGCACAGAAACATACTCAGCTGTCCACAGAACGTTCCTCCATGGTTTCTCTTCTGCACTGATTTGAGAGCCTGGCACAATAAATAAAATTGTAAATTCCCAAATGTTCCTAAAAAAAACTAAAGCTTATTGTACATGACTACATGTGCATATAAAAACACTTTTCCTGATTATTGACTTACTCTGCTCCACTTTGTACACCTCACATTCAGTCATTTGAGTGTCATTCCCATACATTGTTGCCGCATTAACAGTAAATGCACTCACTCCTTGATTTAACACAACCGGTTGATTGTTGTAGCAAAAGTACAACTGTTGGCCAAAGTTGGGTACTCCAGCATCATCAAGACGTGCGTTATAGCCACTGTTAATTTTGATGCACACAGGGATCTTGCCTTGAAAGCTGAATAAGAATATGTCCTCATCAGTAATTTGCCTGCCACTTTGAGCATACTCTACACTAGTGTATCCACCAAAGATGTAGCCCGAACGGTTGTAGGCCACAAGTAATGTTGGACCCTGACGGTCACATCGCTGGTGGAAGGCAGAAGCATTATATCCATGGACAGAAGCTTTGTAGAGAAGAGTCAGTTCAACATTCCCCAGCAAGGCACAGAGCTGCTTTCTTTTCTCCTCTGTTAAATCAGAAGTGAGGGAGTTCGTGGTGTCATCTCTGACTTGTCTTTTATGCATCCTTAAAGACAAAGACATGCAAATACAAATATAAACTTGAGCTAATCAGTCAGCACATTCAACTAACAGGGTACACTTTTTGGTCCTATTTCTATTTTTTTTATTTCATTTATTTTTTAACATCATGATTAGATGTGTACACTGCATTCATAAAGCTTAACCATTCAACCCTGTTACCAAATCTATTGCAAGAAAAAATGACCAAATCAATATTTTGCTTTAATTTATAATAAATATAAGGTATTATACATGATATTTGGTTCCAAATTTGATCAGATCAGGGCTTTAAACTGTATTTAGAGTCCCAAATTTTGGTCCCAAATCAATCAAATGAATAGAAAATAAAACGGCTCATATTTATTTTGATGTCCTGCTCATGATCAATACTTTCTGAAGATTAAGTACCTTCTTTGAGTGGCAATTTGTTGAAAAGGTAAAGAAAAAAGAAGTCACTTTTCCCATTTGTGGCTTGTGTATTAATTTGTTTGTTTGATGTACTAATACACAATTTTTTTTTTGTACTTACTTTCCTTTAATCTTGCTGTTCATTGCTTCTGTAAACTGCCACTGTACAAAGAGTTATATGAATTGACAGATCAAAATATATTCATTTCACAGCATATTTTCCAAACACTAATCAATAAAAAATAATTCAAACCAATTTAGAATATTTGTATGTAATATTATATACTCTAATAAATTGTACATGCAACTTACCTTTCGTAGAGCGCTCGCTGTGTGAAACTGACTTCACTTGTTCGTAGGATGTTACACCCAAGTCAAACCTGTTCTGTCAAGTTCCTTCGTTCCTGTAATACAGGAACGTTCTAAGCATTGAAATTCATCAATAAAGCATTAATGAATTCTTAGGTCTCTAAAACTGTGTGTGTTGAGGGAGATGGAAAACTGCACTATTAGTTTGAACAAACAGAAGTACCTGTTTGTGGTGTGGGAACCGCCCATCGATGCCTCACCTGGCTTTGTGTCAACGGGTTCTCTTTGCTCAGCCATTAGTATATTCATTGGGAACACCAGGGGTCTCCATGTCTGTCATATACTTTTCAGTTGTGTATTGTTTCCTGTTTCATCTAAAGTGTTATGATATACATGAAGAAAGCTGTCCGTTGGACAGTATGAAATTATATACGTAAGCTATAAGGTAGCCTACTCGAGGCTGTGCTGTATCGAGAATAAGTCACGGCTGAAGGGCGTTGTTAGGCACGACGTGAAGCGGAGTGACTTTACGATACAGCACTATCCGTACCTTATTGCTTTTATAAAACGGTAACCACACAATACAAATATTAAAGCCAAAAATATGTATCAATTCAACTTTAATTAAGTAAACTTTTTCTAAAAGCCCTCCTTCCGCCGGAAAAAATAGATTTT
Organism: Anabarilius grahami; assembly: GCA_003731715.1. Taxonomy (NCBI): domain Eukaryota; kingdom Metazoa; phylum Chordata; class Actinopteri; order Cypriniformes; family Xenocyprididae; genus Anabarilius; species Anabarilius grahami. The sequence continues at coordinate 8,663,182 of RJVU01053127.1, read as the reverse complement.
TTATTATGAACAGGACTGACCTGAAGGAAAATGCTAAATCTGAATGCAGGTAATAAACTCGCTCACTCGATCTTTTTCTCACAATACTCTTCTACATGATACATTAAGCTTCAATGAACAATATCGTTTACGTTGCTAAGAGTGGTTGCTAAGGGTGTTGTGTTGTGATACACAGAACCATTGGGTGAAGCGGTCATAGCTGTGTTTTATCGTGAATAAAACACAATTATTGACCAATCAGAAACAAGAACAGGAACTAACCGTTTTATAAAATATATTAAAAGCATTTTGATATGCTAAACAGAAAGTTGAAAATCTTGGTAACATATTGGTAATGTTTTGGCATCTTATAATCAAGTCAGTGAATGACTTTGGGATTATATCCCAGTATCATAAGAATTCATTGACACCTATGGATCGAAAGTTGCAAATAAAGGATAAATCTGTGCATAACCTTGGGCAAATTACCTAAATAAATCAGTGAATCCAGTTGGTTTCAGAGCAGAGAAAAATGAGCACTTGTTACTGCAAAAAGAAGCATCATACGGACCCTACAGGGTGATACAATGTAATAACTTAGTATGATAATATTTAATTGCAATCAGCAAGCCATACAGAATTGATCATTGATTTACACAGTTTTTGCTTTCAAATAAGGAATAGCTCATTCCAAAAAGGACTTTACTCATGGAAAGCTGCATTTCTTTTAGAACAATGTGACAGTCCTAATTTGTAATGTTATAGGCTACTGTAAACTTGATAAGATTGATCTTACAGCATTCTTGCATTTAATGAGCTGCAATATAAATGCAATACAAGTAATATACCAATCTCCTGGCTTAAAATACATTATTGTACAGAGATGAAAACTAAGCCACCTATATGCTATTTAAAGCCAATGTAACAATCTGGCTGCATCTCAGCAGGAACTGAGGAAAAACTCTATGAAAAGCATGTTTAAAAAAAGGTGCCCTACACAGGATCAACATCATCCAGATAGTCGTCTGAAAAGTTGAGCATCTGCTGTAGAGCGGTGAGAAGCAGGACGTCACAGTTGAGCTCCAGCTCCAGCTCCTGACTGTAGTTCTTCACCGGTAGCACACAAGACACCGACACACCCAACCGAGAGCTCACCTCCTGAACCTGCAGAGACAAACAACATCTCAGTCACTCTGAGTCCTGTGGGAACAGTTCATGTGATCATGTGACCATGTCTCACCTTTGTCTTGATGTAGGAACTGACATAAAGGCTTTGAAGATCTTCCTCCACTAGAGAACATGCTTCATCTACTTTTGTCATCAAGACGATCTGAGCGATGCCTGAAAATGTTGAGGAACGTCACATGCAGGTAGCTCAATGAACAAAATACTGTGGATTAGTCACAATATTGGTATAAATATGTTCACTTACCCAGTGAGTTCACTTTTCTGCGTATGGCAGCAAGTTTTTCCTCTAGTTTGTCGGACATGAGGGAGATTTTGGTGGCGTCTATCACGTACACCACACAGTGGATCTTCTCCTGTAGAGACGCAGGTTTGGAGGCCTTTTGCTCATCCGGTTGAAACGGTGCTGTGGGGTTGAACTGAATTGAGGCAAACATTTTATCATTCATNATTCATTTTTCCAGGAGCTCATTGCTTCTACGTTAAGTTAAACTGCTAACAGTGATTGTAAATTGTAAATTATTACATTATTTGCTAACTGCATTCTTTAAATTGTAATGTTGACATGCATTCTCTGTAAAGCTGCTTTGAAATGATATGTATCGTGAAAAGCGCTATACAAATAAATGTGAATTGAATTGAATTGAATTCATATTTCAATCTTCATTCATTGTGGAAACAAGTGCACTTACTTTATAGCGGTCTGGTACGTGACCTTGAAGAATGCTGCTGATGTCCTCAATATCCAGTCCTGCACCTGATTGCTCCTCGAGTCCCATGGTGTCACACAACACAAACGGCAGTGGCTTTCCCTCACGACCGTCTTTCACTGGGTATGTGCGAAACTACCAACCAAGAAGAGAAACACATCAAGACCTGAAGAGCTGCTCCTCAACCTGAAGAGAGACTTCTGTAGGAAACACTATGAATCCTGTTGAATCTGTACCTGTGTGGTGAGGCTAGTGCCTGCAGATCCTGACATGGCTTTACTGGTCATGCGGCTCATGAAGATGGAGTTGATGGAGTTGAAGAAACTGGATTTTCCAGCACCTACAGGACCGATCATAAGGATTCGAACACGGCTGACAGATGTTATCAGGGGTTTATGATTCCTTATCATTTTCATGAGCTCGTCTCTTCGTCTATATAAAACAGATCACAAATTTTGTTTAATCAAAATGGAATTTTATCTTATTAATGAATTATTTTTTAGCGACACAAAAACATACTCAGCTGTCCACAGAACATTCCTCCATGGTTTCTCCTTGATACTGACCTGAGGCTTTGACAGAGAACTTCCTGTTGGAAAAAATATAAAGAACTGACAATTTTTACATTTAATTGAAAGAGATTGGAGTTTATAATATCATTTACAATATCGACTCTATTTTTCTGATGACTGACTTACTTTGCTCCACTTTGTACACCTCACATTCAGTCAGCTGAGTGTTGTTCCCATATAGTGTTGCAGGACTAAAAGTGAATGCATTATCATGTATTTGCCCTGATTGATCATACACAATTGGTTGATTGTTGTAGCAAAAGTACAGCTTTTGGCCAAAGTTGGGTCCGCCAGTGTTATCAAGACGGGCATTACATCCACTGCGAACGTTGATGCACACAGGATTATTGCCTTGAAAGCTGAACAGGAAAGCTTCCTCATCTCTAATATGCTGCCCGCTTTGAGCATACTCTACACTAGTGTATCCACCAAAGATGTAGCCTGAATTGTTGTAGGCCACAAGTAATGTTGGACCCTGACGGTCACATCGCTGGTGGAAGGCAGAAGCATTATATCCATGAACAGAAGCTTTGTAGAGAAGAGTGAGTTCAACATTCCCCAGTAATCCAGAAAGCTGCTTTCTTTGCTTTTCGGTTAATTTAGAGGTGTTGGTCGCTCCGGATCCAGCAAAAGTAAACATCTAAACAAAAAAAAGGATATATATTATTTGAGTTCTGTGTGATTTACACAGATTGACACACACGAGCAGTCAAAATAGGGTACTTGTGTTCTGAAAGCTCAGCCGATTGCCGAGAATCGAAACTGAAACTAAAAGCAAAATATGCTCAAATGAAATACAAAGACTTATTTATTGTAGCATATAAATATTGTATATTTGCGCGCTATATTTTGTTACTTTAAAAAATCATATCGACTATAGACCATCTTACCTTTCTCAGTCCACTTTCTTTGTGAAGAAATACTGAAACGCTGCTTCCACATCTGCAGCCGAACGCGTAGTAACGTAACGCTGCATTCACACGGGGCGTCAGCGTCAACGCTTGACCGAGGGTATGAGGGGTGATTTCTATGGCACTCGAAATGTTTCATTCTATGGCGCTCGCTTTGTATGGCGTTCGGACGAGCTCATTAATATGACGTTGCAACATGCACTCGTCTCACTGACTCACTGACGTCTTAATTTTTTGCTATTAAATCCATTCATTTTAAGACGCAGACGAGGCGTAGACGTCACTTAAATCACATGTGGCAGTGAAGTGTCGAGTCAGACGTTCACCCGTGATTCACGTGTAGCAGTGAAGTTATTTATTTATTTTTTCGCTAACACGTATCAGAACACGGTCCTCACACGGCTCAGTGCAGTGTGTGAGCCAATGCACAATTTACCTGCACTTCTATGGCGCTCGAAATGTTTCATTCGGCGACGAGACTGACAAGCACGACAGATAACACACGTGTATACGTGCGTGTACGTCTCCATTTGTTCTGACGTCTGAACGTCTGCCCGTCTTAACGTCTGCACATCTACCCTTCTGCACGTCTGCCCGCCTAATTTTCCTTATTTTCTCATACATTTACTGTTATAGACATTATCATAATCTTATTTTGGCAGTTTACTCAGGACTACATTTGATTTATTTATTTCTATAATGCTGAATGTCTGTTATACATTTGGTATCCCAATGATAGATAAAAGTATATTGTCATGTATATACGATCTTATGAGAGACAAATAAAATGGGCTAGTAAAATTCAGAAAAAGTGGGTCATATCATTATTTGTTTAAGATTTGTTAAAGCCCTGCAGCAGCCGGTCTGCATGCCTCAAGTTCATTTATAGATACTGCATTTATTATAATTAACCATTCAGAAACCACTTTAAAGCTTATTGGATTTTAAACTAAGATTAATTAGCATACTTCTGATTGCCGGTTACTGCTATTCTTATAATTAAAATTGTTTAACATAAACGTACCATTTAATAGAGCTACACTAAAGTTTTTATAAAGCCGAGCACTCTATTAAATGTAGCCCGTGCAGTCATACTGCACATTTTTTTGCTACTATGTTAAGAGCATACAAATATATCACCCAACTCAGGAAAAACAATTGACAGCCCTGATAAATAAAGTAAAAGGCTTAAACGGATGCATCTTGTTTTCACCTGCAGGAAAAATTAAAAATTAAAACGTTAAAATAGCATGTCATAGGAACCAACAACAGCACATACATTTAGACTATACCCATTTCTATTTGTAACGCAGCCACTTTAAATTCACATAATGTTTCACAGAAATATATAAATATTTTTAAATATAATGAAAATTAATTGCCAACTGAGACAAGTTGAGGAAAAATACCAAGTAAAACACAAATTTATACATATGTGTTTGAATGTTTCTGTAATGAATAGTTTTTAGAAAACCAGAATGCCTGTAAATAAACAATATATTAATGACTGGCATTTCCCAAAATAGTCAATGAAAATACAGTTCCAAACAGTGCCACAGCAGAACAACTGCAATTGTCTGAAAGAAGTAGTTGTGTGGGTGTTAAATATATATTTGTGTTTTTGAAAGAATAGGTTGAACATCAACCAGTAATCTCAATAGAACAGGGCCTTGGCACCATCTACTGGCAATTTTATATTGATATTTAGTAATATAATATTTATTTAGCCTCCTTTCATTTCGGCATTTACAACTCGGTTTAAATGAGCTTGCTAGAAGTTCATAGAACGATTTTTTATAACATAGAAATTCAGAATATAATTAAGTAATGCATCCACTCTACTAGCTTTTTAAAAAAATGATTATTGGAGCCTATATAGCCTATTTCCTATTCCCATGCAGGCTCGTGCGTAATTGATATTTCAAAATACATTCAAAGCTTTTTACTGTTGAGATTAGTTTTTTTTTAATGTATCCAAACCTAAATACTATTTTCTTAATATCCTTCGAGGATGTTAAACGCTAGGGCTATGTAGCCTATAGCTATTAATGTGATTTTCTCTGCTGAAAATTACTTAATCTAATTTAATAATAGCTTAAATTACTGTTCGAACAGTGTCTCAAATAAGACAAGTCCATTCAATTCAATTAAATTCAAATTTAGTTGTAGGCTATAGCGCTTTTCACAATATTGTTTCAAAGCAGCTTTACAGAAAATGCATTTCAGAAATGTAGCCTACATATAAAAATACAGTTAGTTAGTTAGTCATTTATTAATCCATCATAAAAGTAGCTGCATAAAAGTACGAGCGCTATTTTTAAATTAGCCAAGGCACGTTAAGTATTGCGTTCAGACGGGCAGACGTTCAGACGTGCAGATGTTCTCCACACGCACGTTAACACGTCTTTTAGCTTGGTTAGGAAAGAAATGGCACAAAGCGAGCGCCATAAATGAAACATTTACAGCGCCATTGCAACGTCATATTAATGAGCTCGTCCGAACGCCATAACGTCCTTGGTCACGGCTTCTGCTCACGGCAAGGTAGGCGACGATCGACACGACTGATTGCTTAGTTAGCAAGGTAAATAGCAAAACGACACCTCATAGGAGGACGTGTCTGAAGCTAGTGTTGACCAGAGCCGTTTGGTGTTGACGCGACCGTTATAGAGGGTATGCACGTGACGTCACCGTCGACCGTTATGGCTGCGGTCACGCCCGCTGAGTGGCACAAAGACTGAGCGGCAGAATTGGTTTTCAGCGTGAATGCCGCGAAAAAACACAAAAGACATCCAAAACGGGAAAGAGCCTTGTGATTGACTGAACAAATAGCTCTGACACAAAACCTGAGGTATATATTTAAAAACTGCCGAAAGCTACAGAAAAAAAAGCAAATGTATCACTGCAATTCACAGAAACAGCTGGACTCCAGGCAGAGAAACATGGATTTGCAGTTATCATTTTGTGTCAAATTGTTGGATTTTGAGGTAAAATCATACCGTATATATTGTAGGCCTATTGTTATATATTATGTTGACAACTCATCAATTAAATATTTTCCATCTTATAGTCTGCATAATTGGGTGTTTTTAAAAAAACACTGACAAAAACTATACTATAAAACTATATGTTTTAGGGCTGGACAATATGACGATATAACATTGGTATAAGTGATTACGCGGATTTAAACCTACCTATACTGTAGTTATATAAAATATTCACAGGCAGATTTGCTTTATGTATTTTCCCGGCATCAGAATAAGGCATATTTAAATGTCAGGATACACGACCCCTGGCTGCATGTCAGTATCCATGGATTAGGTTTATTTGACAGTTGACAGTTAGTTTTGAACTAATTGTTATATACTATTGAACTAGCATATTGCATATAAAAATTAGTTCAAACTTTGACCTGTGGAGGGCAGTAATACACTTAGCAGTGTCTACACTGCCGGAATTCTAATAGAGAAGAAGAAGAGAGCTAGTTCAAGATGAGCATTTATGGTTAAAACTTATATAATTTTACATTTTTTGTAAAGCTGCAGTGAAACTAATTTTGACCTTCAACTGTTTGGTGCCCATTGAAGTCTACTTTATGGAAAAAAATCCTGGAATGTTTTCATCAAAAACCTTAATTTATTTTCGACTGAAGAAAGAAAGACATGGACATCTTGGATGACATGGGGGTGAGTAAATGATCAGGAAATGTTTATTTAAAAGTGGACTAATCCTTTAAATCCAGGCACGCAGCAGGTTCTTTTGCCACTCAGTCCAGCTGAGGGAGCGCGTCGACGTCACTTTCCCGCAGCTGGACTGATAAGCTATATATGCTGAGTTTTGGTTCGTTTTTGAGAAGTCCACAGAAAGGAAATTCTTTTTGTTTTCTTTATTTTACAGGCAATTTTTTCTTTTTATTGTGAGTGTACAAAAATAATAGGCCTATTTAACCCTTACAGATTCTAAATGTGTTACATAAATGTGACCATAAATGTCTAAGTATTTTTATTTTTTTCCGCTTTTCTTATATTATATTATATTATATATCATATTATATATAATGATATTATATTATATATTATATTATATTTTTCCGCTTTTCCGCTAAGAAAATGTAAGTGATCGCGCAGGCGCCTCGCACGCACACACAACATAATTATTTTTTTTATGACTGAGCACTGTTCTTAATTCACTTACCCAGCAACATCACCTAAAAAAAATCTATAATAAATAGCTTAATGTATGCAGTGACATGTTTGACCAAATATAACTAAAGCTTAAATATAATCATTCAATTTACTGCATTAGACAAATCGAATGCAAGCACATAAGAAAAAATAAATAAGTCTAGGCCGACTAATTAATACAACACATCTCAAACGAGCGTGTATAACCATGCAATATATTTGTTAATTTCATTGTGCTAACCTTAAGGTTTTTTTTATGCCATTGCAGCACTTTTACATAATTTTTCTATGTAAACATGCACTTGAAAAAAACCCAAAAAAACATGTTTGACCTTCAAGCACGTCTCGGTTGTGTTTTATTTGTTTAGCTGCTTCAAGCACTAGCAGTGCACTAGCAGTGTTACCATGGACACTTATATGCATTTTTGGGCTTGTTATTTTTTATTATTAATATTATTATTTTCCATATTGAGAGGTGAAGGCCTTAGTTCAGCTGGAATGGCCCTTGTGCCGGTGTGTCCTTTAAAGGTGCCCTAGAATGCAAATTAGAATTCAAGGTGCTCTAAAATTCAAAAGATGTAATATAAGTCTAAGGTGTCCACTGAATGTGTCTGTGAAGTTTCAACTCAAAATATCCCATAGATTTTTTTAATTAATTTTTGTAACTGCCTATTTTGGGGCATCATTAAATATGCGCCGATGCAGGCTGCTTCCCCTTTAAATCCTCGTGCTCCCCGCCCCCGAGCTCACGACTCTAATACATTGCATAGACAAAGTTCACACTGCTAATATAACCCTCAAAATGGATCTTTACAAAATGTTCGTCATGCATGCTACATGCATGCATCAGATCATGTGAGTATAGAATTTATTTGGATGTTTACATTTGATTCTGAATGAGTTTGATAGTGCTCCGTGGCTAAAGCTAACATTACACACTGTTGGAGAGATTTATAAAGAATGAAGTTGTGTTTATGAATTATACAGACTGCAAGTGTTTAAAAATGAAAATAGAGACGGCTCTGGTCTCCGTGAATACAGTAAGAAACAATGGTAACTTTAACCACATTTAACAGTACATTAGCAACATGCTAACGAAACATTTAGAAAGACAATTTACAAATATCACTAAAAATATCATGTTATCATGGATCATGTCAGTTATTATTGCTCCATCTGCCATTTTTCGCTATTGTCCTTGCTTGCTTACCTAGTCTGATTATTCAGCTGTGCACAGATCCAGACGTTAATACTGGCTTATCTAATGCCTTGAACATGAGCTGGCATATGCAAATATTGGGGGCGTACATATTAATGATCCCGACTGTTACGTAACAGTCGGTGTTATGTTGAGATTCGCCTGTTCTTCGGAGGTCTTTTAAACAAATCAAATTTACATAAGAAGGAGGAAACAATGGAGTTTGAGACTCACTGTATGTCATTTCCATGTACTGAACTCTTGTTATTCAACTATGCCAAGGTAAATTCAATTTTCAATTCTATTGCACCTTTAAACGGAGAAAAGTCAGCTGTTAAGCCCGGGTATACTTCACTTTCCGCGCCCGGACGCGTCACGCGCGCAGTCGCGTCCGCGCATCTTTCAAAGTATACTAAACCAAGGATGTGCGCGGATGACAGAGTTCGACACATGCCCGGTGCAATTTTTTCTATACTATATCCAGACAACCGGACATTCGCTGGGCAGGATCGGAGAAGAAACATAGTGCAGCCACCATTGCAACATAGTTCAGAAGATACACCAAGAGAACAGGAATCAAAAACGATGGAGAAGGCATGCTTTTGAGTTTACTCGTCTTAATTTTGAATTGTTCTTTACACACTTTTCTTCTTGCGTATTGCCACCTAGTGGACTCTTCTTTTCTGCTTGCGCATGCGCTGTTGCATGCGCACCGTCCACGCGGTCTCGAAATTTGGGCTGTGCGCGGACGGGGTGTGCGGCCGGCCCCGAGCCCTCCGCATGATGAAAATTACGTCATGCGGACGGTGCACGAACACGGACAGCTGAAGTATACCCAGGGCTTTAATGTGGTGCTTGCGCAACAGAGGTGGCCGGAGGAATGGCCAAGCTTCAATCAGGGAGACGGATTTGTAATGCTTCCTCCAACTTATGAACATTTACACCTTAAAGTTTCCTTTGGGCAAAATGGGAATAAAGCTAAAATATTATTATCAATGTTATCCACACATCCAGACGTTAGTCCACACGTACGTTATCCAGGCGTTTATCCACGCGTTTATCCACACGTACGTTATCCAGGCATTTATCCACACGTACGTTATCCATGCGTTTATCCACATGTACGTTATCCAGCCGTTTATTCACACGTACGTTATCCAGACGTTTATCCGCACGTACGTTATCCAGACGCAAAGTAAAAAATATACTTTCTCAACTACGTCGCCGCCATCGCCGCTGCGCACTTTGAGCGCAGCTCCAACACGTGACCGTGACGTCTAACGTCTCATATCTTATGTCTGACGCCTGAATACTATGGGATTTTGGCCAGACGGCTGGCGTGCGTATCAGTGTTAATTTCGTTGACTAAATATTTTCGTCATTATTTTCGTCACGAATATATTTTTGCTGACGAAAACGAAACGAAAACTAAAAAAGAAGTCACTGATGAAGACTAAAACTATGACTAAATTGATTGACATTATCGTCAACGAATAAAGGACGAGACGAAAATAGACTGTGACGAAAATCCAATCAGCAGACGGGAGAGATGCGAGGAATGAACAAAAACGGAAAACGGAAAAGGGGAGACTGCATGAGAAGAGAACCAATCAGAGCCTGACTTATTGAGACGTGAAGCGAAGGTATTCAGTCTTTGACTGAGCTCGCGCAAAGACTATAGAATAACACAAGACGTGTCACTCGTATTGTTTTGAATGGGAGAAAGTGTAATGCGCAATATGGCGGAATAAGTCCCGCTTTCTAAATAAGAGCCAATCGCCGACTGGTAAAGTCATCGCGTCACTGCAACGGCCGTTAGATGTTGCTGCATAAAAGCTTTTGAATTGAAATAAAGACACAGTTGTGTTGAAATAAAGTTGAATTTGTGTTTTATATATTTTGGTTAAGTTTGTTTCCTATACCAGCGGTAAAAAATTGTCTAGTAAATCTGTTATTGATTTTAGTCTTATTTTAGTCGACTAAAATACCAAGCAATTTTAGTCGACTAAAATAAGACTAAAATTAAAACAAATCAGATGACTAAAACTTGACTAAAACTAAAAAGAATTATAGTCAAAAGACTAAGACTAAAACTAAATTAAAATTTCTTGTCAAAATTAACACTGGTGCGTATACACGTTAGTTCTCCTCTCAGTTTGCTTACCAATCATCACATTTTATAGAAATCACCCCTCATAACCCATTCAAAGTAAATGAGAAGCATTAACGCCGGCGCCCCGTGTGAATGCAGCGTCACTCTCCTCTCTTCCCTCTTATCAAACGACATCACCCCGCAATCTAACTCTAGAAGATACTATTTAATATCCCTTTAGGCCTGTTATTCCAAAACATTTCTGTCAGCCAAATCCCTAAAGTACCCCAGGTACTTTAGGGTACTTATGAAGTACCCCCTGAGATTTTCTTTTCAATAATTTAACAACACAATAAGTGGAATGTATGTTATTTTCTCCAAAATTCTGTATTTCTTCTCTTTTTTTCTCTATATGTAGCCTATATTTAAAATTTGATATAAAAAGATTTTTAAAAAAAGATTTAATACTCACCAGTAGTAAACAACACATTCCAAAAAATAATACTTAAGCATATGGTGGAAAAAATACTAAAAGTCAGTGAGGCCCATCAACTGTTTGGTTACCAACATTCTTCAAAATATCTTCTTTTGTGTTCAGCAGAAGACATAAATTCATATAGGTTTGGAACAACTTGAGGGTGAGTAAATTATGTAAATTACATATTTTTGATGTTTAATGAAATTCAAGACCACAAGTATAGAAGTACTGAATGTTTCTGCATAAAAGCAAATGACATTTAATGGCTATAATGTGATTAGCTTTCTGTAAGCTATGTAAATGATTTGCAGAGCTTTCAATTTGGCCTTTATATTGAATCTGGCCTTAGCCACAAGAACTCAGAAAAGAAAAAAAACTTTATATAGGGTTGCCCTCCACAGGACGCATGTCATCAAAATAGTCATCTGCAAAACGAAGCATCTGCTGTAGAGCGGTGAGAAGCAGGACGTCACAGTTGAGCTCCAGCTCCAGCTCCTGACTGTAGTTCTTCACCGGTAACACACAAGACACCGGCACTCCCAACCGAGAGCTCACCTCCTGAACCTGCAGAGACAAACAACATCTCAGTCACTCTGAGTCCTGTGGGAACAGTTCATGTGATCATGTGACCATGTCTCACCTTCGTCTTGATGTAGGAACTGACATAAAGGCTTTGAAGATCTTCCTCCACTAGAGGACAAGCTTCATCTACTTTTGTCATCAAGACGATCTGAGTGATGCCTGAAAATGTTGAGGTGCGTCACATGCAGGTAGCTCAATGAACAAAATACTGTGGATTAGTCACACGACTGGCATAAATATGTTCACTTACCCAGTGAGTTCACTTTTCTGCGAATGGCTGCGAGTTTTTCCTCTAGTTTGTCGGACATAAGGGAGATTTTGGTGGCGTCTATCACGTACACCACACAGTGGATCTTCTCCTGTAGAGATGCAGGTCTGGAGGCCTTTTGCTCATCCGGTTGAAATGGTGCCATGGGGTTGAACTGAATTGAGAGTAATGTAAATGAAAGATCAATTTTACTAAAAATATACATTTGCAAGCCCAGAAACATAAACCTATACACTTACTTTATAGCGGTCTGGTACGTGACCTTGAAGAATACTGTTGACGTCCTCAATATCCAGTCCTGCACCTGATTGCTCCTCGAGTCCCATGGTGTCACACAACACAAACGGCAGTGGCTTTCCCTCACGACCATCATTCACTGGGTATGTGCGAAACTACCAACAAACAGGAACCATTGTGAAACAATTGTTGTTTTATAAGCAGGTCCTGAAGTCTTGTTGATTGTGTACCTGTACGGTTAGACTAGTGCCTGCAGATCCTGACATGGCTTTGCTGGTCACATGACCAGTGAAGATGGAGTTGATGGAGTTGAAGAAACTGGATTTTCCAGCACCTACAGGACCGATCATTAGGATTCTGACCCGACTCACAGATGCCATCAGGGGTTTATGATTCCTGATCATTTTCATGAGCTCATCTTTTCGTCTACAACAGAGGTCAGTTTTATTATTTCAGATTACAATAGGAAATTAGCAAAAGAGAGATAAAGTAGATACATACTCAGCTGTCCAGAGAACATTCCTCCATGGTTTCTCCTCAATGCTGGCTTGAGGCTCTGGGAATTGTCAGATAAAGATAGAACTTTTTATTAGAGTAATGTTAAAAGACACTAAATAAGTTAATCATATTAAAGATAAATTAATTTATACATGATTTTGTGTGTAAAATACATTAAGTTGTAATAAAGCTGATTATTGACTTACCCTGTTCCACTTTGTACACCTCGCATTCACTCAGTTGAGTGTCGTTCCCATACATTGATGAGGTATTAATGTTGAATGCACTCCCTCCTTGATAATTTACATATGGTTGGTTGTTGTAGCAAAAGCACAACTGTTGGCCAAAGTTGGGCCCTTTAGCATCATCATAACGTGCATTATATCCACTGTTAACTTTGATATAGCTACAGGTTCCGCCTTGAAAGCTGAACAGGAAAGCTTCCTCATCTTTAATTTCCTGTCCACTTCGAGTATAATCTACACTAGTGTATCCACCAAAGATGTAGCCTGAACTGTTGTAGGCCACAAGTAATGTTGGACCCTGACGGTCACATCGCTGGTGGAAGGCAGAAGCATTATATCCATGAACAGAAGCTTTGTAGAGAAGAGTCAGTTCAACATTCCCTAGTGAGGCACATAGCTGTTCTCTTCGCTCTTCAGGTAAATTAGAAGTGAGGGTATCCGTGCTGACTTTTCTAACTTTGGCTTTTTGCATCTGTGCCAAAAGAAAATACAAGTTATAAAAAAAATCTCTTCAAACAATCTTTATTACCAAATACAGTCTGTTAGATTCTGTCACTTCAGTCTAGTTTAATCTTGGTTTAATCCTGTTTATTCTCCTTGGTTTTGGCTTTCAGTCACGTAAGTTATGCGTTTAAATTCCATCTCCATTATCACAAAACCCACAACACACAACAAACACAGCTCCGATCACGGCGTCTTTGAATTTACAAACACTAAAAACCGGTGTATGGAAGACGCCGTGATCGGAGCTGTGTTTGTTGTGTGTTGTGGGTTTTGTGATAATGGAGATGGAATTTAAACGCATAACTTACGTGACTGAAAGAGCAAAAAGTGGGGCTAAGAGACTAAATCTCCTATGACAACCTTCAGTATAAGATATCAAGGCGGAGAAAAGAACACAACCCTGCAGACAACAGGTAAATGCCATTATCATTGTTTTCCATGCTCGTGAAGTAAATATGTTTACACAGCTTTTTAAAAATACTGGGAGCAGGTGTCTGATGTGCATTTTAACCAATCAACATACACTCACATCACTGATAGTGCTGATTTAGACCCTACTCTGAAGTAGGAGCTAATTTAGTTCCTAGTTCCTGCGGTGTGAACACGGCAAAATTTGGGGACTTCAGTCAATAGTTCTAGGAACTATGAAAAGGTTCCTCTGGTGTGAAAGCCCCTTTATTTGCCCTGTTTATTCTCCTTGTGGTTGCGGTCCTGTGCCAGATCGTTGAATGTACCTCTCATGTCCTGCCCTTGTTTGCATTGCCAAATCTTGCCTTGTCCAGTTGCTGGTCTTGTTTCCCCCACGGGGTAGTTTTTGTTTGATTTTGTTTGATTTTAACCAATAAAAGGCCAAAACTTCCTGCAATTGAGTCCTCTCCTCATCCCTCAACTCTGACACAATCTTTATTGCAGTCTTTTGCCTTCTTAGGAGAAAGTGCCATTTGCGAATAACAAGATTATCATTTAAGAAACTTAACTCTGTTTAGTTTATGTAAATAAAATTTAAGCTATTATAAATGTTCATATTTGCTTGCTTTATTGAATGAGTTATATAGAATCAAGTTGGATTCTGTTTGTTAGAACTGAAATATGCTTATGCTTTCACTGTCATTATGTAGTTTATATAAAATGTTTTATACATTTTAGAGAAATGCAGAATTCTTGATTTGACTGTCTTTTCTGACATCATATACAGGAGTGAAATCAAAATTCATTTAACCATATGGTTCAAACAGAAGTCAATTTTACATAATTTTAAATAAAGACTTTCTAAAAATAATAATGGTCTTGTCTGTTGACTGCATGTTTACATAGAAAATAATTAACAAAAAAAAAACAGTGCAGTGGAACACAAAAAACACCTGTAAACTAGACTTCACATCATCTAGGTTTTTTTTTTCTTTCTTTAAAGGTCCCGTTCTTCGTGATCCCATGTTTCAAACTTTAGTTAGTGTGTAATGTTGTTGTTAGAGTATAAATAAAATCTGTAAAATTTTAAAGCTCAAAGTTCAATGCCAAGCGAGATATTTTATTTAACAGAAGTCGCCTACATCGAACGGCCAGTTTGGACTACATCCCTCTACTTCCTTCTTTAATGACGTCACTAAAACAGTTTTTTGACTAACCTCCGCCCACAGGAACACACAAAAAAAGGGGGCGTGGTCTTGTTGCCCTCCCACGGAGAAGAGCAAGAGTGTGTAAGCTGCTGTCGAATCACAACACAGGAACCGCTGGCACAATCAGAACTCGTTACGTATTTCTGAAGGAGGGACTTCATAGAACAAGGAAGTCATCAGCCCGTTTTTATGACAGTGGAAACAGCGGTATACAGATAAGTAAATTATGTGAAAAATACTGTGTTTTTTTACACGCGAAACATGAACACATGTTATATTGCACACTATAAACACAATCAAAGCTTCAAAAAAACACGAAAAGCGGGACCTTTAAGAATCTCAAAAAAAAAAACTTTTTTTATTCAGAATTTTAAAACGTCCATTATAGAAATATTCGAGTCACTGTAAGAGTTTTCATTTATTTTTGAATAACTTCAATAACGTTATCGAGCCACTTACAGTTTATTCCTTCTGATACGTTAAGTATAACCGTAATCACAAGAAGAATCAGTCATTCAAAACACCAATAAACACTACAAACTCTAAACTCCTACTGTAGTTTTGAAAATACAGCAGTGTCCCAATACAGAGGCTGCATCCATCGAACAGCCTCTGAAATGGCACATATGCAACCGATATGAACTCATCGTTACCTTTGTCATGGCGGAGAATCGAAACTGAAAATAAACACTGAAAAGCTAATTTGAATAAATGCTATTCAATAACCGTTTGCTAGAATATAAACACTCATTTTATAACAGATAACTTAGTTTGAAGTACTTTTATTATTGCATGCATTTTCAAAGAGTTGCTGTCGATTAACAAACTAGCTTTGTGACTTACGTTTCGTAGAACACTCGCTCTTTGCAAGAAACCTCGAAACACTTCTGCTTCTCTTGTGGACTTTGACCCAAGACTAGCAAGTAATGTTCATGTTTATCAGCACTGATGTTTGCTTTGGTTTGTTTGTAAAGGTTATATTAACGTTATAATAACGTCTCTATAAAAGCATTAATCTTGGAGATTTTTTTTTTTTTTTCAACACTGACGTTGACACTGCACCACACATGATTTAAAGGTGCAGTAATACACATAAAGAAAGTAATATTAGGGGAGATTAGGGACCAGGATTGTTGTAACACTTGTTGTGCTCGATTCAATAACCAATATCTTTCGGTAAATTTAAGAAAATGTCCAAATTAAACTGCAGTGAAACTATTAGCCTACGGTAATAAATGGATATGTATGCTTGGAATCATGGCATTGATTGATCCCGAAAACGTTTTATCTGCACTTGCACTTTTGATGGCCTCTTCCGGCGGCATCTCCAGCGGCCAGTGACTTTATTCGGCAGCACCTGCCGCTGGCCAATATAATTCAATGTGTTTTTTTTATTTTAAAAACTAAATTTCATCAAAATAACATTATATACCAGAGGACTATCATTTGTAAGCATTTATCACAAATTTTGTTAATAACGTTCTGATGCTCCACTACATAAGAGAAAGCTGAAATTGTTGCGAGTGTTTATTTAGGCTACATGTCCAGTAATAAGTGTAAATATCAGTTGTGTTTCAGTGCCGACGAAAATAGTAAATCACATGCTTTGATAAAATAAAACTGCAGTATTATCCATTGCTTTGAAATGCACATGAATATAAACTGATATTTAGTTAATACAGAAATTAATTTCTGATAGACGATGCTGCACAAAGCTGAAATTGCGGCATCTCGTAGCGGCACTTCAGGTGGCATCTCCAGCATATTATTCTAATTTAAAAAAGCTACATTGCAAAATAGCATTATATATCACAGGACTGTCATTTGTAAGCATTTATCATTAATTTTGTTAATAAGCCTTTTCTGACGCTGCAGTTTCCTATCAGAGAACGCTGAAATTACTGCGTGTATGTCTTATGGTAGCTATATAATGTAATGACAGTCCTGTGTATATAGCAGCTTAATATTATTTTGTTCAAATGTATTTAAAGTGAAAACATAAGCATATCAAACATAATTTCTGTCTTAACCGAATAACAGTTTATATTCATGTAATGACATTTCAAAGCAATATGTAATAGCCTACACTGCATTTATATTTTATTAAGGCAATTATTCAATTATTGCACATGCACCTATAGGTCAATCAAGGTCACAGTTACAATAACTTAGGACACTAAAGAGACCTCTGAAAAACACCAGAATAAAGATGCCCAGGGTCTCTGATCACCTGTGTGAACTTGCCTTGGTCCTGCTGCAGGAGATAAGAGGACTGCAGATGTGAACAGAGCAATAAACTGCAATGTCTGTAATGTAAGATGCCTGAGACAGTGATACAGGGAGACAGAAGGACAGCTGATTGTCCTTCCAGTGCCAAACCACATGTAACCATAAGTCCCACCAAACATGTTTGAGAATGTGAAGTGCCTTGATGGAAGACTGGAGTAACATCTCACAGCAAGATCTAGCAAATGTGGTGCTGTCCATGAGGATGAGATGCTCTGTAAAGCAGCTGGTGCCACACCAGACTTTCAGATACTCTGTTCATCAAACATCTGTGAAATTTGTTCAGTTTATGTCTCAGTTGTTGAATCGTTTTGTTTGTACAAATATTTACACGTTAAGAAATTTGCTGGAAAAACAGTTGAAAGTGAAAAACTGTTGCTTTGCAACAAAAATATGTGACAAATAACATCAAGTGTGCATTAACTTTTTTTAACTATAATGATAATTTGTCATGATATCCAGTAAAATATGAGAAAACAGGAAATATTTGTAGTTTGGTGTTGATAAAGGTTGGCATACCAGCTTACGTACGTCTTACTGTGGTGATAAACACTGAAAATATCAAAATAATCAACAAATTAAGGATGACACACACCAGGATAGCTTATAGGCCTATACTTTTTATTAGGCCACAGATACATTTGTAGAGGTTTATTTCAAGTTGTCAACACTATGCAGTACTGTAGTCACAGGATGACAATGTTCATGTTTGCTCTGCTGTATCTTTACGTTAACTATTTATCTGAATGCCTGTACTCAGTCAGGCAAAATAGCTCAGACGATTTATCATATTACACAAACAATGCATGCTTTGAACATGTGAACTGTTGCTTAACATTGAATATCTCATTACCTTTTAGAAATAATCTATTAAACAGTTGCGATTTGAGAAGCTTGTACTAATATTTTCAGTTCCATTCGCTTGCGCGTTGTCTCAAGGACACACCCACAATGGGAGAATATCATGAATATTCGCGTAAGCGCTACCCAGAATATTTCAGAGACAGAATATATTGTAACACCGGATCACAAGTGGAAGAGGGAGACATGCCCCTTTCCACCTGGTATTTTGATCCGTCTCTTTTGTCCACTTTCAACCACTTCTGTCCTGATTTCTTCGAGGGGAGGGTCTATGACCGGGTAAATGTATGTTTTTTTGTTTGTTTTTTTTTTCAGATTTTTCGACCAAGCGGCATCCTCCCCCAGTTTCTCTTGAAGCCAATACGGAAATTACTTAAACTGCAATTCATCGACTGGTCGCTAGGGACAAGCTCCAAATGAGAGCAGAATCTCATTGAGCCTCATGTTAAAATGCTCAACTTTACAGCAGAAAAAAACATGTTTACAGCCTGGTACAAATTGTGGTTTTGGTCTAATTTTGCCCTTCATGACAACTCTGAGGGGGGTGATTTTCTTTTTTATAACTCATCCGTTTAAATTATATTAAGTCTTAAAGTTCTGCAAAATTAAGGGTGTGGTCACTTGAGTGACAGGTAGATTGAGCTGCTGTCTGTGAGCCGTCACGTTACCTCAATTTGTGCTTTGTGCTTTTTTCGGGATTATTTCATACAAGACAGATGTGCGTCTGTGTACATGTGCACACATGCGGAAGATAAACAGAACACACATTGTTGGATCGTCTTGGCACTGGCTAAAAGTTTTGTTCGTCAGATTTACTACAATGACAGTGGCTGGAGAATATGCCTCTCAAGACACCACAAAATCCGACAGCACTGCTTGTATAGTGTGACGTTTTGCACTTTCCCAGGAGAAACAGACAGGAGACGAGAATCCGGTTTGCAAGCACCCAACGGGCTTTGGTTTATTTCCTGAACGTTTACAAACTGAAACGCAGGTATCAGGAGGTGTCTTAACTTTCCCCAAAAATAACAAAACGCAGAAGGAGCTTGACTAACGTTTCTTCCGCTCTGCTCACGTCCAACTCACTTCCTCACTTCCCCGTGCGCTGCGCTTGCCCCTCCCTCCTCACTTTCCCTCCTGGACACCTCCTCCCAACAGCAGGTGAATCAAGTAAACACATTTACAACAGAGAATAAACAGTGTCATCGCCACAATATTATAGCTAAAACTGCTGCACTATTTTGAAAAATTATATGCGGGCTAGGGCTGTGACGGTATTGGATTTTTCTTGCCGCGGTGAAGATGCAACATATCACCGCGGTTTGGCGGTTAATCGCAACCCCCCCTCCCCCGACCTCCGTGGAAATATAATGACTTAAGAACGCATGCAGCTTGTAAATGAACATGGAAATAAAGCAGTCGGTCTTCTTTATTATTTAAACGGCAAATTATATTAGCAATAATAAAATAAAAATTACATTTATTTCAACTTTGTTTTTTCGATGTCTTTTGAGTTTAATAGGAAATATGGAACAGTTTTTCACCATTTAACAGCAAATTACCATTATATACCATTATTATGTAAATTATAATATAATATAATAGTATTGTATTATAATAATATTGTATTATATTTATTATTTCCGAGTTGTCTAGAACGCAGCATTAAACGTGGGTGTAGTAGGCTACTACAATTACAAGCCATTCTATTAAATGACATTTCAGCACTTGACAGATAGCGACTTCTAAGTAGCACTTAAAGCACAGCTACGTGTGACTGTGTTAAGTGCATTTTTGGGAAACGCACGTGAAACAATAACGAACGATCACAAAATGCCTCGTAGAAAACGCTCTTATGCGCTAAGATCAATCGTTATCGGGAAACCCGGCCCTGAGATGTAGGTTATATATAAAAGCTGTTTTAAAGCATTTGCTGTATGGATTAAAAAATAGGCTAGTAAATATATTCATATATCAGACAAAATTGCGTTGCAGCAAATCCTTTAAATTTTAAGGTAGGCCTATTCAGAACGCAACATAAAAATCAGAATATATAAGCAGCTATACGATTATAGGACAAAGTTTTACATATATGCCATTATAATTTGCGTTTTATTTTTTAAATTGTATCGAATTATAAAATAAAACGCTAATTTTAATCGGGCCTGTTTTAGGCCTTTCCTTATTTTTATATTTTAGACATCCATCAATTATGGTTATGAAAAAAAAATGACTGGCCATCTCCTCATTGAATGTGCCTTTAGACAGAAATGCACGGATTATATAATGAAAGAGTTTCTATTTTCGATTTTAATTATTTCGTTTTAAAGTAGGCTAGTAATTTAAAGCTTTCTATATTCGTCATGCCTGTGTGAAGCGCCCCTGTTCAAGCCAGAGACGGCAGAAAAGCACAACGTTTTGTTGATATTGTGAGTGTTCACGAACAAAAGTAGACCTTTAAAGTTTGGAATGACGTATTACTCTTACCTTTATGAGCAAAAATGAATGCCTATTTTAAGATGTTTCCACTTTTAAAAAAAAAATGCAAGAGATCTCGCTAACGCCTCCATGTCCTGCAGAGCCCGCTTCAGCTTCACTCCGTACAAACGATTGGATATGCGTCTAAGAGCGCACATTTATTTAGGTTAAACATTTAAACTAACATTGTGATATGCTTTAACTGTTTTATATCTATAGATTATATTTTAGACAAGTCCTTATGATTTGAGAAGGCTAAATTTATTAAAACATAGGCTATGATCAACTCATTGTCTGCCGCTGGCCGCTTGGCCATTAGCCTACTTAAAAAAAAAAAACCTTACGTTTAACTAACAAAAAAATGCTCCAAACGTTTTTGTAAATTAATTTTAAAAAGAAAAGAAACGAAATATAACCATTTTTACATTACATACAAAACTGAACTATTTTAATAGCTGAAACAGTAGTATATAAGCTGTTTTGGGAGAGGGGGGAAAAAAAAGACTGGATAGGGCCTAATCTACTTCATCCAACGCTTTTTTGTTCTGTTATTTTCATCTGTGAGCATGCTCTTGATATATGCATTTCACAATTTTGTTGAGTTTAAAACGTTTGACAAATTCGTTCTGCTCTTGCTGTTCGTTCGGCAGACACCCCCCACCACCTTGCAAAAAAAAAAAAAACACAGAGGAAATACTGCAGACGCTGCCGGGACGGAAGACAATTGTTTATACTTCATATAACACACCATATGCATTCCTGTGACTTTCACTAGCAAATAATAAAAAGAGAAAAAAAAAAGAGTGCGGTGATGACGGTGATGAGCTAAACACCGCGGTCGACATCTTATTACTGCGGTTATGCGGTAATGCGGTTATCGTCACAGCCCTAATGCGGGCTCATTTTGTGAGAGTCCAATGTATACAATTATATACAGTTTTACAACATAAACGCTGCTCAGATTGCATAATTTCTTGAAGAACGATGATTCAGAGCAGATTGTTCAGAAGAAATGTGATGCAAACAATGGGCATTATATCAATATTTAATGGATTCAATGCTTTTGTGGACAAAAAGTGCCGTTGTTTGTTTTCCAATGGACGTCCATGAACATTTTACCCAAGTGTGACGGATTGGATTCATCTAGTGATCGCTATTTCATTACAAAGGTATGAAGTCCCGTTTTGATTTTACTTGTTGTCTTTGCACACCCGACACAAATTACAATATTACTGGTGCTGGAGCATCTATAGCGTAAAAAAGACACCGTAGATCTGGGGTCAGCAATCAAGATTGGCATCGGCCCAAAAAAATGTTCACCACTAGATGGCATTCCAGAACATAGTCAAAGGATCATTTAAATTAAAGGATTAGTTCACTTTCAAATTAAAATTTCATGATAATTTGCTCACCCTCATGTCATCCAAGATGTCCATGTCTTTCTTTCTTTAGTCGAAAAGAAGTTAAGGTTTTTGAATACATTCCTGTATTTTTCTCCATATAGTGGACTTCAATGGACTCCAAATGGTTGAAGGTCAAAATTTGTTTCAGTGCAGCTTCAAAGTGTTCTATGCAATCCCAGACGAGGAATAAGGGTCTTATCTAGCAAAACGATCGGTCATTTTCTAAAAAAAAATAAAAAATTATATACTTTAACCAATGCTTGTCTTGAACTAGCTCTCTTCTTCTTCTTCTCTATTAGAATTCCGGCAGTGTAGACACTGCTAAATGTATTACTGCCCTCCACAGGTCAAAGTTTGAACTAATTGTTATATACTTGCACTAGCATATTGTATATGACAATTTAGTTCAAACTTTAAAAGTATATAATTTTAAATTAAAATGGACAAACAAAATAATCAATATTATGATTTAAAATGACTGACTGTGCTGATCAAAAGGTGTATATCCTGATCTATAATATGCAGAATGTTTAATAGCCTAAATGGGATCAACATCATCCAGATAGTCATCTGCAAAACGAAGCATCTGCTGTAGAGCGGTGAGAAGCAGGACGTCACAGTTGAGCTCCAGCTCCAGCTCCTGACTGTAGTTCTTCACCGGTAACACACAAGACACCGACACACCCAACCGAGAGCTCACCTCCTGAACCTGCAGAGACAAACAACATCTCAGTCACTCTGAGTCCTGTGGGAACAGTTCATGTGATCATGTGACCATGTCTCACCTTCGTCTTGATGTAGGAACTTGCATAAATATTTTCAAGGTCATTCTGCACATGAGGACATGTTTCATCTACTTTTGTCATCAAGACCATCTGAGCAATGCCTAAAAATGTTTGAACAAACTTTCAGCTGGTCACATGACTCACATGAGTCAAGAGTTATGCAAAGTGGTCTAAAAATGTTGTTAGTTTCATCACATGCAGATAGCTCAATGTACAACCTACTTTGGATTAGTCACAAGATTGGCATAAATATGTTCACCAACACAGTGAGTTCAATTGACTACGTATGGCAGCAAGTTTTTCCTCTAGTTTGTCAGACATGAGGGAGATTTTGGTGGCGTCTATCACGTACACCACACAGTGGATCTTCTCCTGTAGAGATGCAGGTCTGGAGGCCTTTTGCTCATCCGGTTGAAATGGTGCTGTGGGGTTGAACTGAATTCAGAGGATTTAGCATGAAACAACATTTTATCATTCATACTTCAATCTTCATTCATTGTGAAGACAAGTGCACTTACTTTATAGCGGTCTGGTACGTGACCTTGAAGAATGCTGTTGGATGTCCTCAATATCCAGTCCTGCACCTGATTGCTCCTCGAGTCACATGGTGTCACACAACACAAACGGCAGTGGCTTTCCCTCACGACCGTCTTTCACTGGGTATGTGCGAAACTACCAACCAAGAAGAGAAACGCATCAACACCTGAAGAGCTGCTCCTCAACCTGAAGAGAGACTTCTGTAGGAAACACTATGAATCCTGTTGAATCTGTACCTGTGTGGTGAGGCTAGTGCCTGCAGATCCTGACATGGCTTTACTGGTCATGCGGCTCATGAAGATGGAGTTGATGGAGTTGAAGAAACTGGATTTTCCAGCACCTACAGGACCGATCATTAGGATTCGAACACGACTGACAGATGTTATCAGGGGTTTCTGATTCCTGATCTTTTCCATGAGCTCTGCTCTTTGACTACAAAAGAAATCACAACTTTATTATTGCAGATTGTGTCAAATCTGCAACACTGTGATAAGAATATTTAGTGGAAACATACTCAGCTGTCCACAGAACATTCCTCCATGGTTTCTTCTTGACCTGAAGGACTGGGAAATATTGAATTAATTAGCATTAGAACATCCTTTCAGTAATATTAATATTACATTTTAACCATATAAAGCCTACTGTACTATATTTTGATATGCAAATTTCTAAGGCTTCTAAATTATCAACATGATCAAAACTTGTACACAATCTACTACATGTACCTCTGTTTTCTGACTGATAGTTCATACTTCTATCAAGTAAAGAACTTTTAGTTTAATTATAAAAACATTCCCATTCAGGTTGTGGTACACCTGTGGTTTTTGTTGTGAAATATTTACTTTTGTTTAGAAAGTAAACGCAAGAATAACTTTTATAAACCTTCACTGAATTTAAGCAACTTAGCTTTACTTGATTATCAATACTTTTTAAAGGAAAAATCATGTTAAAATGTGAGTATATAAAAAAATTATACATCAGGCTTTTAAGGATCGTTTTATTTGTTCATCTCTCAATCATTATTTAATTGCATTATGTTTTGCCCTCCACAATCAAAACTTTAGAGCTTTGACCATAAAACTAAGCATTTAAATATCACCTTAAAACAATTGACTTACTGTGTTCGACTTTGTACACCTCAAATTCACTCAGCTCAGTGTCGTCCCCATACAGTGTTTTAGCATCACAACTGAATGCATTCCCTTTTTGATAATTCACAACAGGTTGATTGTTGTAGCACAAGTACAACTGTTGGCCAAAGCTGGGCCCTTTAGCTTCATCAAAACGTGCATAATGTCCAGTTAATTTTGATGCAGATAGAGACTTTATCTTCAATGCTGAACAGGAAAGCTTCCTCATCTGTAATTTGCCAGCCACTTTGAGCATACTCTACACTAGTGTATCCACCAAAGATGTAGCATAAATAGTTGTAGGCAACATGTAATGTTGGACCCTGATGGTCACATTGCTGTTGGAAGGCAGAAGCATGATATCCATGAACAGAAGCTTTGTAGAGAAGAGTGAGTTCAACATTCCCTAGCAAGGCACAGAGCTGCTTTCTTTGCTCTTCTGTTAAATCAGAAGTGAGCAAGTCCATGTTGTGCTTTCCCAACCTTTTTTCATCTTTAAGCTGAGACAAAAAGACATACATTACATAAGATAATAATATAAAGAATATATAATTTGGGCCTCTTTGTGAAGGCCCCTTTTTAAAAATCCTGGATGGGTTGTTTATATGGACATCAAAGATGCATAAATACTGTAAAAATTGTATTTAAAAACATATTGAATAATTTGAGTATTTAGATCCTTATAGTGAACTAGTCTGTTAGTGAAACTGAAAAGTGCCAAATTGAAAATAATAATAAATTAAATAAAGCACGGAATTTTGTTCTTTTCATCACTGTAATGCAATCATGGTTTGTTAAAATGTAAAGCCTTATCTCAGACATTGCTCTCTCCTTTGAAATCGATATGATAGAATTGTTTGTATTGTCTACTATCAAAATGTATCATATTTGCATATTTATTACCTTTATAATATCTAGCTTTATCTATGTCTAATAAGAAGCTTACCTTGGTAGCGTTATGTGTATGAAACGCCGTCTCTCGTTATGCTTTGCAGACTCTGCTGTGTGAGTTTACGTGTTTTGAAGGAAAACGCCAATAGGCCCTTTTCACAATGACGTCAGTTAACTTCCGCAGTGGATCTGTTGTTCCGTCTTACCTTCGCGCCGGCGACTTCTCGGGAAAATGCTTTAATAACTTTAACTGTTTATGTCAAGGATTTACACAGTCGGGTTCTTTTGGTAACGTTATTTATTATTTCCTTTCTGTAACTGCCTTGCTTAGGGTTTCCGCGAGCAGAAACTTTAGCAATGTTGTGTCCTTGAATTGTGACAAAAAATGTTTTGGCCTAAAAACGCGTGACATCGCTTAGAGCACCTTTAAATAAATGCTTATATATGAAATTAATAAAAGCAATTGTTTTGTAATAGAAATGTGTAGCCTATAAGATGTGTAGCCTATGTGTAAACATACCTGGCAATAAAGCGCATTCTTCTGATTCTGATGCTTAAAGGGTTAGTTCACCCAAAAATAAAATTTCTGTCATTATTTACCCACCCTCATGTCGTTCCAAACCCGTAAGACCTTCGTTCATCTTTGGAACACAAATTAAGAAATTTTTGATGAAATCCGAGAGCTCTCTGACTCCTCCTTAGACAGCAATTAAATTACCACTTTCAAGGCCCAGAAAGTTACTAAAGACATCGTTAAAATAGTCCACGTGACTACAGTGGTTCAACCTTAATGTTATGAAGCGACAAGAATACTTTTTGTGAGCAAAAAGTGCAACACGCATGGCGGAATAAGTCCTTCTAAATAAGAGCCAATCGCCAATTGGTAAAGCCATCATGTCACTGCAGAGGCCATTAGAAGCTCCAGTTCCTATAGAAACAGTCAGAAGCGTGCCTCCGAAATGAGACGAGACAAGACAAGAGTTAGCTTGATCCATCCTGAAAAATACAGTTTTTTGTCATGATTCAAGTGTTTAGAAACAAAATTTATGAGACAGTTGTTGTTAGATTTCATTGGTGATTTCAAATATGAAATTTAATCGAAAGCTTGACGAACAGCTTTGGAGAATTTGATGTTTCCCCATTCAAAGAGATAGGAGCTGCACTTGAAGGCGTTTTAAAGATAGCCGCCGAGTGAAATGACTTGTCTTAAAGGGACTTTGTTATAACTCAAAGGGGATTGAATTACAGTGAATAAGAACCGAATTAATATGTAAATGATTCAGAATTAATATTTCACACTTCATAAACTATTCGTCCACGGTGGACGGTCCACCGATAAATTGAGATCAGAGTATTTTACCAATTCTGGACAGAATATTATCCTGTGGCCAACGGCAATAATATAAAGTTATGATTATGGATTATGAGCAAGGTAACAAATCGACAGTTTAAGGGGCCGTTCACATATCACGTCTTTTGCGCGCTCAAATTTGTTATTTCAAATGTAGCCATGCAGCAGGCACGCTCAAAATGTAAGCGATGCAGTCGCGACACGCATGCGGTGCGTTTTCCAGGTGCATCGATATGAAAAATTCTCAACTTTTCAGAATGCTGCAAGTGCACCGCAGGTCATGTGACAAGAACCAACCGATCAGCTTCGGCCTTTCTGTAACAAAACATCGAAAGCTCAGCTGAACAGCTGATCATTGCTGTACAGGGTGGTTTTTATATCTCATCCCCATAAATATATCTAGTAGTAAAGCTAATGCAAGGCCTAGAAAACAATGTATCATTTGCTGAAACTTCCTCGTCGTCGTGGAGAGTGCAGTTCATGGTTGCGTAGCAACGACATACGCCACGGGAGCGCAAGCGCTTTGGAAAGGAGGAGAAAGCGGGGCGGTCGCACTTTCCACGCATTTTAGACGCGACACGTGAATGGCCCTGAGGCAGTAATTTGTAAGCACACAGCACAAGACATTTGTACATATGTAAAAATCAACACGACTTTATTGAACACACAAACTAATCTAACTAAAACACACATATTCATTCATACAGTGGCAGGGAAATTGTGATATTGTGATATTACGGAGGATGAATGGAGTCCCAAATGTCTAGCATTAAACACTATTTCTTTGACTGCAACCTGAGAGAATTAGCATACTAGCAATTCAATTTTAGTTTGTTTGATTAATAAGAGTTGCACATGATACATAGGCTATATACAAGGCACCTACTGGTGATTAATTCACATCATTGGCAACAATTTTGTTTCTGTTAAAGAGAGTGAATTCATTGAAGTTTCTGCTGATTTAAGAGAAACTCTGGAATGTCTTTGAAATGCATAGCTGGGCAGAGGAGGTGTCTTGGAGAATGTCACTGTGTGGGCCTGTGGTGATTTGTGCTTTGGGACTACTCCGCAAGTCTCCGTTTCCTGATAAGGTTGTGGATTTATGTATTATGGTCCTACGCAGTTAACGTAATAAGCACAGTGCAGTGCTTCCATGTTTACATCACGGACGTGGAAGAGAAAAGATTGGTGAATAAAGTCATTATTTTTGTTTAGTTTTTTCCCACAAAAAAGTATTCTCGTCGCTTTATAAAATTTAAAGGGTTAGTTCACCCCAAAACAATAATTAATTCATTAATTAATCACCTCATGCCGTTCAAAACTCGTAAGACTTTCGTTCCTCTTCGGAACACAAATGTTGATCTTCAACTGACTGCCTTTGCAACGAACACTTTGACACTTCAAAAAGATCATAAAGAGATCGTTAAACTAATCCATATGAGTTCAGTGGTTTAGTCAAAATTTTCTGAAGAGACTTGATCGCTTTTTATGATGAAAAGATTTAATTTAGGCTTTTACTCGCATATAAACATTGATCAGTGAACATAAGCAGAAGCTCAACCGGTTGAGCTTCTGCTTATGTTCAAGCCAAAATGGCTTGATACTTCAAAGAATTCACGATGTCCTTCTTACAGTCAAGATCCTCTTCCTGCAACAGGGAAGCACCCCCATAACATGACTGGACCACCTCCATGTTTGACCAAGGAGATGGTGTTCTTCTGCTCAGTAGCTTTACCTTTTTTGCACCAGACATACCGCTGATCCACAGGTCCAAAAAGTTCCAGTTTGGTCACATCACTCCATAAAACATTCTTCCACAACTCCACAGGTCTATCCAAATGAATTTAAGCATATTCCAGTCGGCTTTTTATGTTCTTGGTCAAAAATCCTATAACTCAAAAGCATTAGATTATATATTGACATTATCACTTTTAATTTGCCACTAAACTGTTATAGATGCAAAAAACAAAACAAACAACAACAAAAAAAACCTATCTTTAGAAAAGCTTAGTCTCCGGGGGGTTGAATAATTTTGATTACAACCTCAGGTGGAAAAAAAGTACATTTCCATAATGTACTTAAAGTGCTCTATTTTCATGCACTAATTTTGTACTTAATATACTAAAAATTCTTCTTTAGTACTTCTTAATATAATCTTAAGAACATCTAAGTGTACTCAATTGTGTTGTGGCAAGTTGGATAGTAGAAACCTTGTGAGACAGCAATAGCACTAGAGATTTACCACAAAACTATTTTTTCCCCCCAGCTTATTCAGTTCTGTGATTGGGTTTCAGTAAATTAAGTAAGTATTAAATGTCTGTTTAAGCATGCAGGTAAATATGCAATGTCATGACTGTAGTTCAAGAGAGAATCATTTTATCATTACATAAAGTATATTTA
This sequence comes from Anabarilius grahami, assembly GCA_003731715.1. NCBI lineage: Eukaryota > Metazoa > Chordata > Actinopteri > Cypriniformes > Xenocyprididae > Anabarilius > Anabarilius grahami. The sequence continues at coordinate 8,633,804 of RJVU01053127.1, read as the reverse complement.
ATTAAATATATTTTTCTATACAGAATTAAAAGTAATTTAGTCATAATGTATATAAATTATTTTTTATTTTAAGTTTTTGAACAAAACTTTCAAACAATCACAAATTTCCCATTTATCGAAAGAAACATATTTTATGCTTATATACTTTTTAGTGCATATTATATAAGAACTTTGTTTGCACTTCCTATCATTTTCTTGAAAGGGTATATATGATTCTGAAAGAATTGGCATAGACAAACAGAACAGAATAATCTTAAAATGACTTATTGTGGTTATCTAGAGGTATACATCTATAATAAGTAGTACAAATAGCAAACCAATATAAGAGTACACACAAATATAACATAAAATCAGCTACAAAGGGAGAAAAAACTCCACTAGTAGCACTTTATAAGATTGTTCTATATAGGACCAGCATCATCCAGATAATCATCTGCAAAGTTGAGCATCTGCTGTAGAGCGGTGAGAAGCAGGACGTCACAGTTGAGCTCCAGCTCCAGCTCCTGACTGTAGTTCTTCACCGGTAACACACAAGACACCGACACACCCAACCGAGAGCTCACCTCCTGAACCTGCAGAGACAAACAACATCTCAGTCACATTTATGCATTTAGCAGATGTTTCTATCTAAAGTGACTAACAATAGAGGAACATAATCAATTTGTCACAGCGCCAACAATGTTTATAGTATACAATACCAGGTTTATTAGAAAACTAGATAAGGAAACAAAGTAGAGAAGAGGAGAATGATATTTTTTGTGTGTAAGCATATTGGATTAAGGTTGTGGAGTGGTTAAGTTTTTGCAGAAGTGGTGTGTCTTCAGCCACTTTGTAAAAGTTGTGATGCTCACAGCAGTTCAGGTGGAGGTTGGCAGCTTATTTCGCCAGAGAGGAGCAGAGAGGGTGAAGGTTTTGGAAAGTGACTCTGTGCCTTGATGTGAAGGAACATCAAGTCAATGAGTCCTTAAGGAAATGTTCACATGACTATCGGTGCACTTCAAACAGGATATATCACCCTCTAAAGGTCACTTTGGATTGAAAACAATCGTGGCCGCCATATTGAAGGGCTGTTCCAAACTGAAGTGCTTTTGAAGGGTACAACTGATGGACACTACGGGCCCTCATGAGCCTTTGCACAGTTGTTTGGTTTTACAGAATGGGTACAATGGGTTCGAAGTTCGATTTTACCTATAAATGTATGTATAGTATTTTGTACTACAGTAATATTTATACGAGTTAGATTTGGTACATTATTATGGTCAAAATGACATTGTACTTCAACAAAAATACTTTACAGCTTTATCAGTCCATTCAAATGTTTCAAATACATAGACACAGTATACATGATATTTAATGAAAAAGGCCTTGGTGTGATAAACCAAAAATAAATAAATAAACTAACGTTAAGCAAAAGGTGCAGTTTGCACAATCTATCGTTTTAGAGGGTGTTTTTTGTGGGGTCAACCAGCGTACAAAATGTGCGACAAAGGAGCCTCCCTGATTGTCTCGTTAAGATGACGTAAAAGTGCGTTCCAAAAAAAGTTTTTTTGACCCTTCATCCCTCCGAAGCTCTCACTTCGGAAAGTAACCCTTTGAAGGGATTAGGGCATAGAGATGAGCCCTTCCAAAATCGAACGCAGGGCATGTCTCACCTTCGTCTTGATGTAGGAAGTGATATAAACATTTTGAAGATCTTCCTCCACATCAGGACATGCTTCATCTACTTTTGCCATCAAAACCATCTGGGGAATGCCTGAAAATGTGTAAATAACTATAAGTCAGTCATGGCATAAGACAAGAGTTATGCAAAAAACTGCAAGTATTAGTGTTAGTCACTAGATTAAAATGAATCTTTGATATAACAGTTATTTAAAAATGTTATTCACTTACCCAGTGAGTTCACTTTTCTGCGTATGGCAGCCAGTTTTTCCTCTAGTTTGTCAGACATGAGGGAGATTTTGGTGGCGTCTATCACGTACACCACACAGTGGATCTTCTCCTGTAGAGATGCAGGTCTGGAGGCCTTTTGCTCATCTGGTTGAAATGGTGCTGTGGGGTTGAACTGAATTCAGAGGATTTAGCATGACACAAACATTTTATCATTCATACTTCAATCTTCATTCATTGTGAAGACAAGTGCACTTACTTTATAGCGGTCTGGTACGTGACCTTGAAGAATGCTGCTGATGTCCCCAATATCCAGTCCTGCACCTGATTGCTCCTCGAGTCCCATGGTGTCACACAACACAAACGGCAGTGGCTTTCCCTCACGACCGTCTTTCACTGGGTATGTGCGAAACTACCAACCAAGAAGAGAAACACATCAAGGGTGCTTCTCAATTCTTATTTGTGCATCCTCGTTTCCTTTCCTCGCGTCTTAGCTCCACCCCTTCAGGATGCGAGGGAAGGACGCAAGGAAAAGATGCAAGGACGGAGGAATTGAATCAAGTGAAATGATACCCTCGCTCCCTTTAGCGTCACTTCAAAGCGTCATCAGTTGCACTCGAGGGATCTACCCACATGTTGTTAAAGTTTGGTTATTAAAAAATATATATAATAAATATTAATAAAGCAAGATGCCCCGTCGAAATATATGAGATATAAAGTTTATTTAACTGTAAAGGTAAAGCAAAATATAGTGACAGATATGAAGGGGAAGGAGAATGTATATGTGCGTCAGGTTTCTCGACGAGAAAGACTTCCGCAAAGGATGCACTGGTGTATCCTCGCTCATGACTCCTCAGGAAACCTCCTCACTCCTCGTTCCTCGCCTCCTTGCGGTGCAATTCGAGAATTGAGATGTCCTTCAAGATGGCTGAGCTCGATCGTATTCCGGGTCATAGGATGGAGGACGGAGGAGCGAGGAAACGAGGAGGGATATTGAGAAGCACCCCAAGACCTGAAGTCATCAAGAGCTGCTCCTCAACCTGAAGAGAGACCTCTGTAGGAAACACTATGAATCCTGTTGAATCTGTACCTGTGTGGTGAGGCTAGTGCCTGCAGATCCTGACATGGCTTTACTGGTCATGCGTCCCATGAAGATGGAGTTGATGGAGTTGAAGAAACTGGATTTTCCAGCACCTACAGGACCGATCATTAGGATTCTGATCTGATTCACAGAAGTCATCATGGGTTTATAATTCCTGATCATTTTCATGAGCTCGTCTCTTCGTCTACAACAGAAATCACAACTGAATTGTTACACTATTGTATGAAATCAGCAGCAAAATAACACAGAGTGAAAAACTTACTTTGCTGTCCACTGAACATTCCTCCATGGCTTCAC
>RJVU01053127.1:8603406-8623800 GCA_003731715.1 Anabarilius grahami | reverse complement strand
CATCAGTATTAAAACAATAAAAGACCTGAAATATTTCAGTTGGTGTGCAATGAATCTAAAATATATGAAAGTTTAATTTTTATCATTACATTATGGAAAATAATGAACTTTATCACAATATGCTAATTTTTTGAGAAGGACCTGTAGTGAGTGACTGAATGAGTGAATTAATGAACCAAACAGTGTTGCCAAGTCTGCGTTTTTCCTGCAAAATTGTCTACTTTTACACTGTTGCCGTGGATTGTTTTTCATGTCCACGGGTTGAAGCGAGCCCAAATAACATGATATTTAGCCCTTGGAATGCACATTTTACCAAGGAAAGCTTGCCAAAAAAAAAAAGTTTTACCCCCAAGAACGGTCAAGTTTCACATATCCCATGTGGTCAAGTTTCTCACCTAGCATACATACATTCAATCTGAAATATAAATTTTCTTTGTATTAATAATGTAAAAAAATGAATAAAAAACAGTTTTCCCTATCTATTTTGCGTGACGGGGTGGTAGGTTTAAGCTTGACGGACTTAAAGTCCTTAAAAATGAAAAAGCAACAAATAAGCAATGTAAAAAAATGTACATAGTTGCCTGCTTTTGTTCTTGGTGGCTATAAGGCTCAAATGATGTCACTTAGGCTTTGTGATGTAATTTAAAGGAACAGTGCATTATTTATAGATAAACCAAGTTAGTGTGACGGGGTGGTAAGTCAAACTGAGGGACGCGCACAAATCATAAAATATTTACAAAAAAAATAAGGTTTATTGTGAATAAGTATATCTTGTGTAAACAGGGACACACATATAATCCTGAAAATAGTATATGTTTGAAAAAAATATATAACTTATTTGGTGATATTTTAGATGGAAATGTCTTGTTGGTTAACACGGACATGTGAAATTGGCTATACTATTGGAAATAGTATGCTAATCTTCAAAAAAAAGCATTTTATCATATATCATGTTAAAAAGAACACTTGAATTAATAACCTTAAGCTTTGGAAACAGACATTGCGACATTTTTTGTGCCTTATGCATCTGATCAAACGTTGCGGACCCAAATGGCACCCGTTTCGTAGAATGACTCTGATAGTGATTCCTATTTCATTACGATGGCAGGTCAATTTAGCTGACAATACAAACATTCCATGTCAGATATTTATGGAATAGGCCTATAATTGATTTTCTGACAGATTTTAACAACTGAATGGATCATTTTGTGGAGGCTCATAAGATGAAAGAATGTTTAGAATTTGTGAAGAGTTTGACAATTTCACTGACAGAATCAACTCATCCGTTTTGATCAACAAGCCATGTGCAATTAGTTATTGTGCAAATTGTAGACAGTTGTACTTTTTTGCATTCCTGCCAAAACATGCAATTTGCTTAAATCAGTAAGAAATCCAGATCTTATGTGAACAAGAAACTAACTGTTCAGAGATCTGAACTTATTGTTTTGAGAAAAAAAAAAAGTCTCATCAGAGAATTGAGCCAAAGCGATTAAGAAAAACTGTAAAACCAGCTCTGTCCGAAACAAAAGGCAATATTGTCGATTTGTCAACGAATCAAATCAGTCTGAATAGTGAACCGGTTCAAACGGCCATTAAAAAGATCCGACTCTTAAGCGATTCGTTTACGAATCGGACATCGCTAATCAAGAGAGATCCGTCGCCTAACAACAACATTTCGGTGCGGTAAACCAACCATGGGGACCCGTGACGACGAATACGATTATTTGTTTAAAGGTCAGTGATTCATATAGTGTCAAAGAGAAGAATAGACGTTTTCTGTTTTCCTTTATTATAAAAGAAATCAGCAAGTTTCCTGATTACTGTAGCTAGCTGGTTTAGCTGAAATGCTAGTGAACTGACATTTTCGAAATAATAACCGGTGACTTTCAAAGAATCAAAAGTTGAAAGTAGATTAATACATTTTAATAATGATTTTCATGTATTCATGACAGTATTCACTAAAGCATTATGCTTTCACCTAATTTAGTTTGCATTATGTTAGCTAAGCAGCTACATAGCTCTCAAACAGCAGAAAAGCTCAAGTGAACTAAATTAACTATCAGCTGTTTTAATATAAGCAGTTCGTTCCTAAACTATAAACAAAATCTGTTAAATTGATAACTTTCTATTCGTTTAGAAATGTGTTGCTTAATATTTAGTGTGATTGTGTTGCTAGGCCATATGAAACTTTTTGTCGTTTATTACACAAGATTCGCTTCTTGATGTTCAAACAGGCCAAATTTGGCCATTAACCTGCAATTGTAAGCACTTTCGTATTTGGGACTTATTTACAACTCGTAATTTAGTGAAATCATTAAGCTGACAGATGAGCTATGTAATGTGAAGTTGACAACAGTAGATGATCATGAGGTCAGTCTAAAAACATTTGGAGATATATATGCCCATTCAAATACGTCTTGTTCCTTTCAACATTGGGTTCCTGTTTTTACACTAAGCCTTTAAAAAGTTTGAATGAGTGAGAAAACCACACATAACTGTTTGTAGAGGTTTCACAGATTTGCCACATTAGTTATTCTTAAGATTTTTTTGTTAAAAAAGCTTTGACTTGTTTCTTCTACAACTGTTTTGTGAATTACTTCAGGTTTCATCTAGAAAAAGTGAATGGTGACCACGTTGCAACAGACACAGTATGAGCTGATTGATATTTTCTATGTATTTCTGGTTCTTTTTACAATTTGACTTTTGACAGTTTTTTATGGTGTCGAATTAATGGAGCAACGGGAAAATGACAGTGGAAGTGTGTGTTTGTAGATTATGGCTTCTCTCTTATCTCTCTGGCCTCGTCATGTTGAAGTAACCAGGATGACTGACAAATCTAGTGTTTCTGCTTTTCAAATGATGATATGCTTTGGGTGCACTTTTTGGTTCGTGGTCTACTTTCAAGGACTGATCTAATGTTTTTTGGCCTTCATTTTGTGTTTTGTTACATATGGTGATGGATGGCTGTAATATCTTCCCTTTGAATATGGTTTTTATAAAAGCAGCAGTGAAGCGTAGTTAGGTATCAGGTTTGTAGCCTCATTTTTTTCTTATGTTTTCTAGTGGTACTCATTGGAGACTCTGGTGTGGGGAAGAGTAACCTGTTGTCCCGTTTCACACGGAATGAGTTCAACCTGGAGAGCAAGAGCACCATTGGTGTGGAATTCGCAACCCGCAGCATCCAGGTGGACGGCAAGACCATAAAGGCTCAGATCTGGGATACAGCAGGACAGGAGCGCTACAGAGCCATCACATCAGCGTGAGTACATGAGCACTGGCAGCACACACAGTGGGTCCCAAATAAGGTCTAAAAAATGCTTTTTTTGTGATGATGTTTATTATTATAATAACAGTAAAATTATTTAACTAATATATAAAAATTAATAGAATGTATGAAGTATAATTTTAATTTAGTTTAATAAAAGGTTAATTTTATTTTTATAAAAATATAGTTTATAATATACAATGTTTAAAGATAAAACAATTATATACAATTCATAACTAAAGTAATTTAAGAATTATATTGTTAAAATTGTAATGACTCTATAAAACAATTGTATAGTTACTGATAAAATGATTTAAATACAGTATAATCAATAATAATTCTATAAACCTTAAAAATATCAAAATCTCTTGGATCTCTTTTACAGGTACTACCGGGGTGCAGTTGGAGCTCTTCTGGTCTATGACATCGCAAAGCATCTGACTTACGAGAATGTGGAGCGCTGGCTGAAGGAGCTACGGGATCATGCGGATAACAACATTGTCATTATGCTGGTGGGCAACAAGAGCGATCTGAGGCACCTTAGGGCCGTGCCCACCGATGAGGCCAGAGCTTTTGCAGGTGAGCATCTCCTCTGGCATTTTCATGATGTTTGATGAAAACAGATCTGCTTATGGTGTTAAAATATGTCTCGTCTTGTTTCATTCAGAGAAGAACAATCTCTCCTTCATCGAAACATCGGCTTTGGACTCCACAAATGTGGAGGAGGCATTTAAAAACATACTAACAGGTGGGTCCTGATCGCGATTAAGTTAAATGTGACCACGCCATAAATTCTGTCATTAATTACCCTCATGTCGTTCCAAACCTGTAAGACTTTCGTTCGTCTTAGAAACACAAATGAAGATCTTTTTGATAAAACTGAAGCTTTCTGTTCTTCCATTGACAGCTATGCAATTGACACTTTGACACTTCAAAAAGTTCATAAAGAGATTGGAAAACTAACTCATATGAATTGAGTGGTTTAGTCCAATTTTTTTTAAAGAGACTTGATCGCTTTTTATGATGAACAGATTGATTTTAGGCTTTTACTCACATATAAACATTGATCAGTGAACATAAGCAGAAGCTTAACCAAACCTGAATGACGCACAAAAACAAACCTCTTTCGGAAGCTCAAACGTGATGCGTAACACAGGAGAATGAACCTTATTGGTTCTCGTAGGTCAAGCAAACATGCTTGAGCTTCCATTTACCACAACTGATGTGTGAATTGGTGAATGTTTATATGTGAATAAAAGCTTAAATTAAATCTGTTCATCATATAAAGTGATCAAGTCTCTTCAGAAAATTTTGACTAAACCACTCGATACACATGGATTAGTTTTATGATCTCTTTATGAACTTTTTGAAGCGTCAAATTGTCAGTTGCGTAGCTGTCAACGGAGGGACAGAAATCACTCAGATTTCATCAAAAAGATCTTTATTTGTGTTTCGAAGATGAACGAAAGTCTTACGGGTTTGGAACGACATGAGGGTGAGTAAATGATGAAAGAATTTTCATTTTTGGGTGACCTAACCCTTTATCACATTCCCATTGGGAATCTCAAATGAAATGTCTCATAACGTAACTCGGCTCTTTTTGTTGCAGAAATCTATAGGATCGTGTCACAAAAGCAGATCGCCGACAGGTCCGTGCATGACGAGTCTCCTGGGAACAACGTAGTGGACATCAGCGTGCCGCCCACTACCGATGGGTTAAAGGGCAACAAATTTCAGTGCTGTCAGAACCTGTGACCCCACTTCCCCCGGTTCCATCCCAACCCTTGGGCTTCAGTTCCCCTCTATTTATCTCGGCTTTGCTCCTGTGTGTTGTGCTATGGCTATGGCTCTTTCCTCTTTTTACCTTGTTGTGATTTCCACGCTAATTCTAGACGTCCCTTAGAAGCGTGAATCTCTAGGTAACATTCCTTTTCCTTTTTGGGGGGGGTTCTTGTTTGTTTGTCCCTGTTTTTTTCTTTACTATTATCCACTGTCTGAAGTCATGTTTGCTCGGCAAAATGTTTTTCCTCGGAAGTGATTATTCGGGCGCTGATCGTGTGATCCGCTCCTACGGAAAAGGGATGGTGAGGGATCAGTTTGTCTTTGGCTTCCAGCCACTCTGATGGTTATTCTCTGGGATCCACACTAAACGCCTGCCGTCTGTTGAGCCAGATCTCAGAGGGGATGTCTGATTTGAGCTTGAATGGGCAAGTTCTTGGGAATAAAAGTGTGTGTTTTGTGAATTCGTCTTGTTTGGATCGCGCGGATACCAAAGGAGGGCTGCTGTCATCTTTATTTCAATTCTTAAACATTTCAAGCATCACACCCTTAGTCCTATTTTGCAATATTTTACGCCAGGGCTGACAGGTGTGAATTTGTGCAATTTGATCGACGCGTTCAGATTGCCATATATATAGCAGTTATGTGAATGCATCTATTAAGCATTTCATGAGAAATTATTCAAATAACAGTTATATATATATAACTATTCATTGCATTGCTGAGGTATTATAGCTCTTCAGTGAGAAAATGCAATGGTCCACGGTGTTTTAGATGGTCAGTTGTTTCTCCGGTCTGTGAAAATGTCACTATATATTCGATTGTTTGACTTTAAGTGATATGGCTATTTTGGAAATGCCTTATGTTTTCCCATACTGTGATTAAGATGCCTTTTTCAAGTGTGGTTATGTGACATTTACACATCCATGAAGTCACAACAGTTGTTTTGCCTTTTATCAGGTTACATCAAAATGGAAAATAAACCAAATTACTGTCACAATTGCAATCATGATTTCTTTTTTTGACTCCATATTGCACAACACGCCTGTCAAAGCATGACACATATGTCTGAATCTGTACCTAAAATAAGTGTCATGTGCGGCATGGTTGCCATGACTCATGGGTCTTTTGAGGGTTACACAACAACAATGTACTAAAAACTGAAAAGTTTTTCCTTTTCATGTTTTTGTGTACAGACGACAACGTTGTAAAAATGATACTTGTTCACATGGATCCACGTAATGACTATAAATGCTGTATTTATGCCAGACCAGCAGTTGGCGATGTCACTTTGTAAAAAAAAAACATAGACTGAACACATAATATGCACATGCATGACATCCGTGTTTTCACAAATTCATGTTTTTTGTAGTAACGGTATTGTTTTCACAAATTCATGTTTTTTGTAGTAACGGTATTGTTTTCAAAAATTCTAAAACACCTTTTCAAAAGTTTGTGTTTTCAGGCCCCCGAAACGGCGTCATTTTTAGTTGAAAATGGTATCATGTAAACGGCCCCTTAGTTTTCATGTCACTGTTTTCAACTTAAAATGGAAAACTTATTATGTGTTTTGGTTGTTCATTTACACAACAATGGCTTTTAGGGGCCTGAAAATGCAAACTTTTGAAAAAAGGATTCAAAGTGCAAGTTTTTGAAAAGGATAGCCTACCGGTATCGTCTCTGTGTAAACTACAAAAATACGAGTTTGTGAAAACATTGATGTCGTGCATGCCTATCATGTATTCGTAGTGTTTCTTTACAAAGTGACTTCGCCAACTACTGACCCGGCAACATAAATACAGCATTTTAAATAATTTTCGTGGATCCGTGTGAACGCGGATCGTTTTGACAATGTTGTCATCTGTATGTGAAAAATGCAAAGGAAAAACGTTTCCGTGTTTAGTACATTGTTGTCATGTAAAAATACCCTAAATCTATTAAACTTTTCTGTTAATTAAAATAAAGCTGAAATAAAATAAAACATAAATATAATCTTTGAAAAACTTGAACTAAATAAAATTAGAAATGTTGCCTTGGCATTAAACTGAAAAAAGTTTGTTGAAGCACTAAAATTATTAACTGAATAAATATCTAAAATAATTATAAATAAAACCTAAATAGCAATATAAAAAAAAAAAAGACAAAAGCACATAATGAAATTACTAAATATTAAACTAAAATTAACATGGAAACACACACAAAATATTTTGACCTTATTTAAAAACATTGATTTGGTTCAAAAACAATGTGGCCATGAATAAACCAAAAAGGAGGGAATTAATTAATGAAAGGTGGCCAAAAAATTAAGTCTAACAATTTCCTATGATTTTATTTTATTTTTTTTACTGCGTGTCAAGATGTGTGGTACTTTGTACTCATCAAAGAAATAAAATTAAGATTTTTAGATGACATTTCTTCAAAGCACAGGAATAAAAGTATCTTAAGCAGCACTAAAATGAAAAATTAAGTTTATAAATTAATAGTAAATTAAGTTTAAGGCATAAACTTATTCAATTTGTTCACTTGCTAAAATAGAGACTAAAAATAAAGTTAAAATTATACTTTAAAATTATAAAGTTAAAAGAATGATTCTCAAATCAAACCATATTTCCTTCACAACACATAAAGCTCTGCATGAGCAGTGAACAGTCCTTAAAAATAATCATAACAAAAGGCACTTCTCTATTCACAAAGGCGTTTACGAAAATTCCGAGGCAGCTCTGCGTACAGAAGCGCCTCCCTCTACGCTCTTATCGTACACGGCGCTAATCAGAGACGTCGGTAGGAGGCCGAGCCGTTTGCTGAAAGGATCAAACCCAAAACAAGGCTTGTTCTTTTACCTTATCGTTTGTAAACAAGCGTCACTTTCAAAAGGAATTCACCTTCAAAGACAACCTCTCAGCATGGAGATTCAGAAGGTAAGATTAGACTGTAAAATTAATCTGTAATCCCAGGCTTTGATGGCATATTTTGCTACATGGCTAATGTAACTAGCAGCCTAATGCAGCTGCATTATTCCACATTCACTCTGACTGGGTCTTAATACGTATTGAATCGTTTTAACTTGTATTTAAACGAATAGTCTGACATCTATACAACATTTAGCGCTATATTGGAGGACATTTATGTTTCATTTGCATCTTGTGATGTGTGCCAAAGGCCCACCCAAGACCAGTGTCAGACAGCTTGATAGATCAGATCAGATCAACCCAGATCAGATGGTTTCAATGTGGACTGACTCTATGGCAGCACAAGCAGTGGATTTCATATCTTGGGGGGGATACAAATAAAAAAGACAGGGAATAAAAGTGCACGTTCACACACAAAACTGAAAAATGAAGTAACGCATCAACACATTTTGAGCTAAAAATAATGACTAAAAAAGACATTTAAGTTAAATAATGATTCTCAAATCAAACCATATTTCCTTCACAACACATAAAGCTCTACATGAGCGGTGAACAGTCCTTAGAAATAATCATAACAAAAGGCACTTCTCTATTCACAAAGCTGCTTACGCAAATTCCGAAGCAGCTCTGCGTTTTCTCTTTCTATTTAAACGAATAGTCTGAAATATGTAAAACATTTAGCGACACATTTGAAGAAATGTGTGTTTAATTTGCAGCTTGGGGAGCATTTAATCTAAAATGGCAGTGCATTTATGCTGTTCGTTTTCTTGTCTCTTTTTCTGTCCATACAGTCCCCCGTGTTAGAAAAGGTTATGATGTTGCTGGTTTGATCAGTAGATAATAGTCCAGCAAGTTGCCATCCCACAAACGATGTGTTAAATAATGTTTCAAAAACTATAGTGCCCAAAAATGCTGTCTAGGTAGGCAGCTCAATAGGTTTTCTTTAGTGTAACGTTAGTGTTCAATTAATAGACTGAACCTCAATGTCTTTTTTTTTTTTTGAGTGCTTGAATGTGTATTATAATCGTTTTTGTGGGTGGAATGCATTACTAAGTAATTAATCACTGTAATTTAATTACTTTTTCCTTAGAAAAAGTAATCTATTACTCTTAATTTTTCAGTAATTTAATTAGTTACTTCTGATGTAATTGCTTTAAATTCTATATAGAACTATTCTATATAAAACAATATTGGATTTAACATCAAAGCGTCTAATGTTAAAAAGTATGTTTTTAATGTAATCTTTCTAAATACATTGGTCAGTTCAAGAATAATTTATGCAATTTTATATAATTTATTTGAAAGAATTAAAAGAGCGTTTTTATGTCTATCCTTGTATTGTTCAACTGGTCGAGGTTAATATGTGATTTATTATAAAGTAAGTAATTTGTAATAAGTAATTCAGTACTTTTTAGAGAGAGTAATTTGTACAGTAATATAATTACACTGTTGAAGATGTAATTAGTTGCTAGTAATTAATTACCTTTTTAGAGCAACTTACCCAACACTGACTGACATATTGTGTTAAAAAATCCTCACATTGTCAAGGAGACATTTTGAAGAATATCCAAGCTGCTCTTTTCTTATGCAGAATGAAATCATATAGTGATTGTGCCTGTCTAGCTCTGGAGTCAATTAAAATCAAGTTTTTGATTTTAATTTGTTTTTGACATCAAGTTTGGAATATAGTGGGCAATTCATTCTTGTGGGATATATTTTATATTTTCCATCAGTTTGTTTTCAGATGGAAACAAATTTTTTAAGCATTTGTGGCACAATGTTAATTACCACAACAACAACAACAAAAAATATTTTTGCCCCAAGCAAAAATCAAGTTACAGCACTTACAATAGAAGTGAATGGTACAATTTTTGGATGATTTAAAAGCACAAATGTGGAGCTTATAATTTTATTAATTCCCTTAAATTTTTTTCTGCCAACTCGTTTATTATTTGAGCCATAACTCTGTTTAAATAATCATTTTTACAGTCATTTTAGAGTTTACTACACCTGTAAAATTGGATGTAACATTACACAAACATTAGCAAGTGTTTTTTTCACACTAAAATTATGTTAACAAATAGTTTTTGTAGCTATACTATTGAAACAGGGAGTATTTTGTTGTTTACAAATTGACCACATTCACTTCCTTTGCAATTGTCTCACTGTAGCTCAGATTTTTGCTTCTTTTGTAAGAAACAATATTCCAAAAATGCTGTTTCTTGAGCTGAACTTGTATTGAACACGTAATATTTTGTTCATAGCGAAAGTGATAGTTATGTTATTAAGGTGCAGTCACGTTTTCTGTTGTTCAGCTGTTTTTCATGAGTTAAATCAATCATTTGAATAGAAATCTACACAATCTGGAATTTTGCATGTGGGTGAGATATTTACTTGTGCAAATTTTGCATTGGTTTGATTTGGTCACATGGATTTACAGCGTTGACCAGCAGAAATCTGCTTAGTTTGAAAGTGACTTCTGTGTGGGCTGTGCTTCATACATCACTACATAATTGATGAAAGACAATGTACCATTTTTGGCAATTGCCAATTTTGCCAAAATTTGCCCTCCAAAATTACAGTGTAAATGTTCTTCTTCTCTGCAGTGGTAGGGTCTTTGTGACTTGAGGTGTGGGAGCGAGGCTGCTCCCTGATTCCCCCGGTGTTCCCCTGCCCCCCGCCCTCCTGGACGGCCCCGAAATGACCACAGGGGAGTGTTGCCACCTCCCAGGCTCCCTGTGCGACTGCACTGGCAACGCTGCCCTGTCGAAAACCGTGGAGGAGGCTGACAACCGCCGGGCCCAATACGTCACCCAGGTCACGGCCAAGGATGGACGTCTACTATCTACTGTTATCAAAGCCCTTGGCACCCAAAGGTAAACAAATCAAAACCGAAACAAGATTTCATGTAATACAAAGCCTTGTTTTATAATAAACATGCAATTTAAACAATCGTACACCTAACATAGTAGTTTTGACAAATATAGTCACATGACGCTAGAGATAAAGCTGTTAACTTTGTTCTCTGTTAGCGATCGGCCAATTTGTCGTATCTGCCATGAGGGTCAAGACGTGTGCAACAGCGAGGGGCTTCTCTCACCGTGCGACTGCACTGGCACCTTGGGCACGGTCCACAAGAGCTGCCTGGAGAAGTGGCTGTCCTCCTCTAACACCAGCTACTGTGAGCTGTGCCACACTGAGTTCACCATCGAGCGCCGGCCCCGACCCCTCACAGAGGTAAAAAAGGTTAATTCCTTTAGCCACACCCTCATGGCTTAGCCTCATTTTTCCATTGTACATCTGAATATTATATATTAGAAATGCACCAATCGCGCGGCCAGTGATCGGAATCGGACGATTTTCTGCATGATCGGCCCAGACCGGTAACCGGCCGGTCAGTCCCACGCCTTGCCGATTCCAAGCCGATCCATTTTGTTGCCAGCGGCGTAGGCAATAACGTCAGCTGTGTGTTCTCTCATTCGCTCCGGTTAAGATTGCGCATAATTTGACTAATTCACGCAGGTTTCGCGCTCACAGCAAAGGCGTGCGCACCACTAATCTATATTAGTGGATCGCACAAGCTGCTTCTCAGTCTCAAGTACCAAAATGAGTGGCTTACTGCGTTTAAACGTTCACGCAAAATTGTCAAAAAGCCCATCTTGGTGAGTATTCAGTTAAAATCAGTCAGTTTTGGAGCCTGATTAGTTAAAAAAAGAGACTCATGTTGTGTAACAGTATGTTGGGTCCATGCATAACCTTTTAAAGTGACAGTGTCTGATATTCCTGCTGCTGTCTGTCATGTTAATCAAAGAACAAAAGACAAAGAAAATCACTCTCTGCTCTTGACTGAATAACTTTTTGTAACTAATTGTAAGCATTAATCTGTATTTAATTTTTACAATGAAGACTATCCAGTGTTATTTTAGATTTGATTACTTTAATTTCTGTAGTATTTCTTACCTAAATACAGTAGTCAACAGTTGAAGTGGATCAAAACCTTTCATCAAAGTTGTCCTAAATCCTTCTTCTTAGGGCAACTTTGAACTTGATCCACTTCAAATGTTGACTACTGTATATACTGTTAGACCCACCTGAAAAACTGTTTATTTCATATCTCTCTTTATTCTATTGCATTTATTTGTGCTGTTGTTCTNCCTTCTTCTTAGGGCAACTTTGAACTTGATCCACTTCAAATGTTGACTACTGTATATACTGTTAGACCCACCTGAAAAACTGTTTATTTCATATCTCTCTTTATTCTATTGCATTTATTTGTGCTGTTGTTTGTTTTTTTTATTTTTTTTTATAAAATTTTGCATTGAAGAAAAGTTGTTTGTATATGCTGTCAATTATAGTTCTTTGAAAGAAAATCGGAATCAGCAAAAAATGGTATCGGCAGATCACACTTACAAAAAAACGGAAATCGGAATCGGCCGATATTTACAAAAAAAAAAATGTATCACTATTGTTGTTATTTATTCCATCTCTTCTGCAAAGTTATTTATTTATATCTTTGATTTGTCATGTCTAATTGTTAAGCTACATATTTCTCAGTTGAGAAATTATTCAAACAATCCATTTAAAGAAGTTACTTCACATTTGAATAGCATTGATGGGGACTTTTCAGTTCATTATCACTAAACCTCACATCATTTTTCAATAGTGGCTCAGGGACCCTGGCCCCCGGAATGAGAAGCGCACCCTCTTCTGTGACATGGTGTGCTTCCTGTTTATAACGCCCCTGGCGGCCATCTCTGGCTGGCTGTGTCTACGGGGCGCACAGGACCACCTGCACTTCAACAGTCGCCTGGAGGCAGTCGGCCTTATCGCTCTGACCATCGCACTCTTCACCATCTATGTCCTCTGGACTCTGGTAGTGTATTACAATCAAATGGATTTACAGTATATTTTTATTCAGAATACTTAAATTTACTTGTCTGAATATGTCTGGGTCATATTTCACCCCAAAATCAAAACAAAATAAATAAGAAACAATGCTTTGTGTTAAATATGTTTAATATTCTCTTTACCTTAAAGTTCACCCCAAAATGAAAATTTTCCCATGATTTACTCACCCACAAGCCATCCTAGGTGTATATGATTATCTTCTTTCAGACGAACACAATCAGAGTTATATATCCTGGCTCTACTAAGCTTGATAATTTGAGATTTTGAAGCCCAAAAAAGTGCATCCATTCATCATAAAAGTACTCCAGGGGGTTAATAAAGGCCTTCTGAAACGAAGCAAGGGGTTTTTATAAGAAAAATCTCCATATTTAAAACTTTATAAAATATAATAAGTAGCTTCCAACAGACGGCCGTACACATCGATTTACTCCAAAAGAGTAACCTCTGATGCGACGTAGGCTTAGGGGTAGCGTAAGCTTAGACGCCTCTCGCGGGTCAAGCAAATAGGCCTGTGCCAAAAACTTAAGCTCCTCTTCTCTTATATCAAAATCCTCTGACATTTCTCTTTAAAAATTCTTGTTTTAGACTTCTAACTCATGACAGGTGTTTTGTTTTGCTCTATCCTCTGTGCTTGCGCGTTCGTCAATACATCATGAGTCGGGTGGGGTTACTTTTCGCTGTAAATCGATGTGTACGGCTGTCTGCTGAAAGCTAGTTATTATAGTTTATAAAGTTTTAAATATGGATATTTTTCTTACAAAAACATATCTCTTTGCTTCAGAAGGCCTTTATCAACCCACTGGAGCCTTGTGGATTATTTTTATGATGGATGGATGCACTTTTTTGGGCTTCAAAATCTCACACCTTCACTACCATTATAAAGCTTGGAAAAGCCAGGATATATTTTAATAATACTCTGATTGTGTTTGTCTGAAAGAAGATATTCATATAGACCTAGGATGTCCTGAGGGTGAGTAAATTATGGGATACTTTTCATTTTTGGGTGAACTAACCCTTTAATGCAAAGAAATTGTTTTCATTACTGCAATTCAAAGAACATCCTCTTCACCAACCTTGTACTCATTACCTTAATATAACAAATATAATGTTTTTATTACTTTAATGTAAAAAAATATCTAGTTCTCTTTACCATAATGCAAAAAATCTGTAACACTGTAACCGCTCCTTTACAGTGACAATCTGGGCTTCAAACTCAGTTCCTGGAGGGCCACTTTCCTGCAGAGTTTGTCTCCAACCATATTTAAACACACCTGAATCAGCTAATTCAAGGGCTGCGTTTAACTCCACTATTAGACAAACATTCGCAAACTTTCCTAAGTACTTTCTCTCAAGGTAATCCCCGCCGCTGTTAAACTTGAAGTGGGCGAGGGAAGTTTATTTGGACAGACCCTCGACCCCTCGATTTTGACCGACGGAGCAAGTCTACTCAATATGTACACTTCAGGCAGATACATAGACCACAATGCAACCTTTAACTGCATAAGACTTGTAGCTACCTTGAGCTGACTGTTATAGTTTATTGCATTGTTATCATTTTGGTTTGTGTAATTTAAATACATACAGGCCTGTAGAATAGTGCATATACAAATTCATAAGGGAAAAAAAACTGTAAACAATAAATCATCTCCATAGCGGACTATCAAGGGTTTAGGGCGTTCCATTTAAACCCATTGCAAGGGTTCCTTCAGTAGTGGGCACTAGTGCAACGTAAGCAATAACGTACATCCGAGTGGATCAATCAAAGGGAAGTTAGCGAGGGAAGGAAATAAAAAAAAATTGGACTTAAACACAGCCAAGGATTACTAGAAACTTCCAGGCAGGTATTTTGGAGCTACACTCTGCAGTATTGTGGCCCTCCAGGAGCGGAGATTGACACGTAGTGTAAATGTTCCTCCTCTCTTGCAGTGGCAAAAAAATCTCATTCTCATTGCTGTATTGCAAAAAAATCTTGTGCTCATTGCATAGTGTAATTCTTAGAAAAATGTAAATTGTTTAGTGTAATGTAGTAATACTTTTTGTAATGCCTTTAATTTATGCTGATTTTAATAATAAATAAACCCTTTTTGCTCTGACATGATGATTCTCATACTCCAGAATGGGAATTGGAGAGCGGAGGCAATGTTCCTATCATTCTTTTCTTTTTATTTTGGTTGAAATGCCACCCAGGCATGTTCTTCATGAGATTCACCATTTTAATCTCTAGGACCTGGTTATTAAACCAAAAATGTAAAAACCAAATTGTCCTTGTTTTGCAGGTCTCATTCCGCTACCACTGTCAGTTGTACTCCGAGTGGAGACGAACCAATCAGAAAGTCCGCTTGCTCATTCCTGACACCAAGGGTGCACACTCTACCCAGCATTCCTTGCTTTCCACAAAGCTGCTGAAAAAGACAGCTGACGAGACCATAGTATGAGAGACGTGGTGCAGGGGAACGTGGCCCGATCGCGGTGGTATTAGCCTGCTTCCGGTTCTTGATGCAGCGTCGTCAACTAGAGCCTCGGCACTTTTGGATGCATTCTTTTCTATTTAATCCTTTTTATCTAAATATGTGAGCACTTCATTTATTTTTTTTGTTCATCAGTCTCTTTTAAATGTTTTTTTGAGCCTTTATAAGTGTGTTGTTTGAAGAAACCTTTTATTTATTTGGGGGCTTGAACAGCCAGGCTGAGGCCCCATACCGTTCAGTATGCATTGTATTTGAAACAATCAGAAATCTAACTTATGTGTATAGACAATTCCTTTGAGCACAGCGGCGAGGGATTGCGACTCAAATACGTATGGCTGCTGAAGCTTAAAACCAAACCTGTCTTTCATTTTTGATGTATTGTTTTTGTACTCATCTACCTTCAAGTACTTTCCATCTTAACCCGACGGAGTCGCTCCTAAGCGAATCTCGCAAACTTAGTCCGAATTTAGTCAATATAAATGTATAAATATATACACACTAAGTGAACAAGTAAGCTCTAAGCTTCAATTGACGTGAGTATTATAGGGCCCTTTGTGCTTTGTGAGGTGGCCTGGGCAATGAATGTGGAGGTTGATGTATTTCTGCTGCGATGTAGCGGACATTCAAAATGTAGGCAGTTGACGAAAAAAAAAAAGTGCAATAACACGCCGCCATTGGCATGATTCTGCTGTGGACACACGCAGGTTTTCATGCATGCCTATTTCATTTTGCAAATCTCATCAAATTGGTGACTGTTCGCGTATGAATCAAAGGCTGTTTTTCCAAATCCACACAACGTAAAACAGCACACGGTGGTTCTAAAGTCGTAGCACTTTCTGACAACGTAGCCTAGATGTGAGCTGATAAAATGTAGATACGTGTACGCTTTTGGGATGCAAATATGTGGCAACTTTTTGTTGTTGTTGAGTTAGTGCAGATGCAAACAGACCTCTACAGTTCATTGTTCTGAATCACTTTCAAATGGCTCTAATTATTTTTTTTCTTCATTTTTTGGTGAGTGTTTGAAGACGAATGTGTATGTGTGTTTACAGTATGCATTTTGTAAGCTCTGGCTCTTTGTGCTGTTTAGTTAGCATAAAATGCCTGAGGTTAAGGATGGCATACTTGGAATTTTGTAGCAGTTTATCTTGTGAAAGATGCAGGTCAAGGCAGAGAAGAAAGAAGGAATTGTAAGGTTAAACATCATTGCCAGACCAGTAATAAAACCGTCGTCCATGAATGGCACTACAGTATCAAGTAAAGGCGTCATTTAGCTGTGTCGTATTGGTGCGAGAATCTGCAGAACAGCGACCATCAGAGCTTTTCATTCCCTACCCTACGGTGACGTAATGTGTAACTTGAGGGAATGGTTCTTTGGGATATGCAGTGTTGCAATTAATTGCACATTTGCCACTCCTAAAGTGGACTTTTTGCGCCTTATGCACTTGCTGTGGAAGATCTAGGTCTGAAAGTGCGCAAATTGTTTGAGGCTTGAACTTTTGGCGGTAAAGGTCACTAAAGTAATTGTTCACCTGAAAATGTCCTTATTTACTTACCTTCATGTTGTTCCAAACATGACTGCTGATGTTTTAATCGTTGAACAATTTTGAGGAATCATATCTGTACAATGACAAATTGTATTGACCTTGTCTTTCAAGCTTTAATATTACAATGAAAGCAGTTCATACAAACCATGTGCTTCAAGTCCATATGATAGTTTTGTGCGAGAACCAGAACGAAATTAAAGAGGTAATCTTCCCTGAAGCTCTGAAATCTAATTTGCATTCATTTTTAGAGTCAGAAATAACTGATTTGCCATGCCTAGTTTATTTCTGAATGTTTTCCAGTGTATTACAGCTTAAAATTAGGCTTTCGAATGACTTCAGTAGAGTTGGAATATAGTGGACAAGTCATATGNGTTTTTTTTTTTTTTTTTTTTTTTTTACCGTTCTGGAAAACTGGTGTGAAAATTCATCAGAAATCTTCCTTATGGGTTTCACATTAAAAAAAATAACAGCATGTGAGTTTGGAATGAGAGTGAGTAAATAATGACAGAGTTGAACTGTTCCTTTAAGGTTAGTAAAATGAGCTACCTAGAATATGTAGGTCCATGAATTCTTTTATTGTAAATTCTGATGTCTCAATTGTAAATGTGTAGATAAACTGATGTCTCTGTTATTAAGAAGTGTTGTGTGCTGTAGGTCCAGGGTTGTGTATGTGTGTGTGTGTGTGTGTGTGTGTGGAGAAGACAGGCCCATGAATGTCTGGATTATTTGCTGACCACTTTTTTTTTTAAAGGACGCAGCTGATCAGCCTGTGATTAGACGCTTGTAGTTAATGCGGCGGAGCGGCGCTGACGAAGTTCAGTGCCAAAAACAAGTGAGTTTGAAACCAAAAGGTGCTTCTGTAGTTGGAAATTCAAACATGCAAAAGGTTTTTTCCCTCAAATTCATCCAACACCCCATCTCTCGAGCTCATTTTGGTTTGGAGAATGGGAGGGAAACGTTTTCCTCTCTAAATGTTTTTTTTTTTTTTTTTTTTTTTGTAAAGGGGAAAAAGTTGTGCAATAGATTCACAAACTACAATGGCATTATTTGTTAATTATTTTGGAATTTTTTTAAGGGTTTTAGGAATAATCCATCATCATCGTCGTCTTTCCCATTGCTCAGTGTTTTCAGAAGGTAGTTGCTCTTTTGTGCTGATTTGAACCATTATTTCAAACCAAAGAGGTTTAACTAGTGGTCTTGGATCACCAAGGACAGGCAACTTTACCAGCTTACTGCTAACTTGAACAATGCTGTCTCATTGTTGTGCTTCCACCTGCTTTCTTCACTTTTTGGGCCATTCCCTGGTTATTTTGCAATGTAGGGTTATACATCAAGAGTGCAATTTCAGAAATATTACAATGCAATTCTTACCTATAACCTTAACAATACCTGTATGATATAAACATAGATGTAGATGTTGTTGCATATGAAGGACTTTAGGAGGAGAGGGACAATGTTGAACTCATAATTTTATTTTTTATTAACTTGCAGTGGATGCCAATGAGCTGGCCACAATATGCAACCCTGCAAGAGCAGTTCAGCAGCTCAGATGATGATGTTAATGAAACTGAAACCATCTGTTCCTCCAATGCATGCTTTCTTATTTAAATGCAATGGCACTTTCACTAATTTATAATGGAAATACGGTTTCTGTTGTAAATTTCTGAGGGGGGTTTAACTTTTGTTGCAGTTTTAAAAAGGAGACATTTCCAAAGCTTAATTGTAAACATGTTCACATAGTTTGATTCAGTTGAAATATTTCTAATTTTGCCAGTGTGTGTTTTAATGTATTCATACTGTATATCATTTTGCTTCTGTTTTGTTTTCATTTGTTTATCGAGCACAGGATTTTTATCACTCTGAATTTTTGAAATACTACAATGTTTATGTTGTGCAGTGGCTAAGAGAAAGATGTCTGTAATGTCCTCACCAAAATATGTTGGTGCTTTAAATCAGCCAAGAAAGTGTGCAAAGCAAATTAAAAATGATGCTCTGGATCCGATAACTGTGCAGTTGTTCTTTCTAGGGATTGCTGAAAGGTCGCACAATTCGTAATTACAACAACCATTTTTTTGTGAGCTGAAGCTCTACATATTGATATTGCATTGTACATTTCATAGGAATTTAAAACCTCCCACAGGATGTTGAATTTGAACTGAATTGCAATTCAAAGAAAATCAACACAAGACTACTGTCCAAAAGTGCATTTGATAGTCATGAATTTTCCCACGAGGTGTCATTTCCATCACATCTCAAGTTATGTATTGTTTACTAGCATTCTGTGATGGAAATTACATTTAGGAAAAAAAAACATGGAGAATCTTTTGTCATGCCAACAGATACCTTCATAATTAGCAATGTGTATACCAAATACAAATGAATATTGTCCACACGTGCATAATTTGACAATATTAAAGCTTGAATGGAAGTGACAACAATATTGTTCACAAGTGATGTTAACCTCATTTATCTGTTTTCTTCACACATATTTCAATTCAGACTTTTTACCAAACACTGTTATCGACACTGAAAATATATTATTTGGAGCACAATTGTTCAGTGTGGTGGAAATTACGGGAACGCCGTCCTTTTAATAATAAATAATGATTTCATGAATATTTCACTCTTTGTTTAGAATGTGGTTTTAAACATTTAATTTCGTATTGGTTTCATTTATTTCCATAGATCTTTAGATAACAAAAAGAAGAGGTTGAAATCTGTTGTTTGTAAATAGAAATCAGCCTATTAATGTCATAATATGATGGTTATAACAACAACTAGGACCGCTTAGAGAGTTTTAGAGAAGCTGGGAGTTTTAAACTAGAACGCGTCACACATTATTTCCCATCATGCCTCTCTTCGCCTCCAATATCAACTTCGCTCCCTCTGCATCGCCGCCATTTCACCAGGTGAAGGACTCAAACAGCGTCTGAACACTTTTTGCGGTAGTGGCGACACCTCACCTCAACGGGACAGCAACACGACGGAGCATTGTTTTTAAGACTTTAAATTAGCGTTTATCGTTATCTAGACCTAGCTTGAGTGGTTTAGAGCAGCTTAATCTGAAAAAGAAGGAAAACGGCGAACATCTGAAGGCAAAATGTCGACTGAGGCTTCACCAGAGAAACCAGGCCAAGGGTAACGCGGCAAATGTTTTTTTTCCCCCTCCATTTTTTGCTTGTATTTAAAAAAAGTAGTAGATGCATAGTGCATTTTTAAAAATAATAAAATTCATAATCATAGTAGTTGAGTTTCAATAAAATATCAGCGTTTATTCCTTAAGGATAAACTCGTTTGGTTGGTTCATATCCTGCTGAAACAAAGAGTCGTTGATTTCAAAACGGCAGGAATCGAGCTAAGGAAACATGCAATGAGAAACGTGTTTTATACACGAAATAAAGCAAATAGCTACATATGGCAGACTTTTTGTTGGGTAACAAGCACAAGATGAGTCTCCTTTGTTTGCTGCTTGGCCTAAATTAGTTGCATGGCTGTTCAGTTTGTTGCCCTCGTTAGAT
>RJVU01053127.1:8588327-8603311 GCA_003731715.1 Anabarilius grahami | reverse complement strand
AAAATTGACGGTACATTCAGATTTTATTTACTATTACTGTTTCTAACAGTTTCATTTATTTCTGTAACTGAATTCAACCCTGTTTCCCAGGTTATTGTTAGGAAATAAATTAAAAAATATATATTTTTATAGTATTTGCAAGTATAATTTCTGTAACTACAAAAACATTTTCTCAAACTAGCTAGATTGCTTAATTTAGGCAAAATGTTAAGCTTTAAATACACTTTATTTCTAGAACATAGAAAACATGTCACAAATTGAGTCTTTAAACTCCATAGAACACAAATAGAAAGCTATCTGCTCACATAAAATGTAGTTTTATCTCCTGTTTTTGTTGGTTGAGAGAACGTTATTGATTTGCAAATTTTTCTTTCCGTACAGAAATTCAGTGAACGGAAAGTCCAACCATGAGTCCAGAAAGGAGAGGCCCCAGAAGCGTGGTGGCGGGGGACGATTTGAACCATACGGAAACCCCAACAAGAGATACCGTGTGTTTGTCAGCAACATTCCCTATGATGTTAAATGGCAAACACTGAAAGATCTCATGAAGGAAAAAGGTAAGGTTTTGTGCTGTTTGGTTGTATATCCTAGGTAAGGTTAGGACCTTTTTAGTTTTGGGGGTTTTGAAGGTGGCCACCTACACAGTTGTTTTAGGTCAGAGGATAAACATCCCATCATGGGGAAGTGGTCTTGGAAAAAAAGGCTGTTCGAAAAGTGTCTTGAAGGAAAAAGGCTGTTGTGGAAAATGTTAAATTATTCAAGATTGCTAATGTGGCTGGATGGCACTTTTAAACTTATGTGCGAAATACACATACATTTTAGAACCGAGTATAATCCATTCATATGAATCTGATGCCATCAATCGGTCTCTTTGGCTTTGGAGAAAGTGTGTAGATTTCACCCTAACCTGTTGGATAGTATTTCAGAACAACCCATGAGTGGTCACATTTTTCCCAATCCATGTGTAGTACCCCCTCCATGCCTAATGATTCTTACGCATGGGGAATTTCATGTGGAAATTGTTGCTTGTAGAATTAAATTGCATTTTCTTTTTTAGGTTTGCCAGAGTGAATGTTGTTGCAGCAGATCTTCATTATTGTGCCCTTAAAAAAATGGATGTGTGATTGATTTCTGGGGGTACAGGTCTACAGAGTAAAGCAGCTTCTTAAGCTGGTCCTTGTTTTATCTTATGGACAGACATTCTTGCTGGAGAAATGCCAGGTGGTTCTTCGATGTAGTTTTTGACAAACAGACTAGACCTTGTTTGGGTTTGCAGTCTCATCGGATGCAAAGTCAGCATCTAATCCTATTCTTGAGTGTTCATCCAACGGGACTTGTTGGAGCTGGTTTGGCTAATCGAATAAATTCAAGAGTCTCAATGTCAATTGTTTAGTTGGGAAGCCAAGTTGGTTCCAGGTGGATGAGGTTCCAGTTTCTGTAATTTTAAAACATTTATTTTATTATCTAGGTTTAGCTATTTTTTTTTAGTTACTTTTTTTGACTTATCGACACGGTTTAGGTGTGTTGAATGTTTTGGAGGTAGCCGAAGACTTGTTAACATTAACAGACGTTTTCATTGACGTCCAACAAAGGCCATAGTTGGCAATCCATCCAATTTTCGATGGCTCGGGAGGTCAAATCTTTTTGGTCAGTCTTGGATGTTGAGGATCCCAGCAAGGACAGCTTAAGAAGTTTACCTTAAAACCTTTTACAGCTTGCTTCTTGTAGACCTGTACCAGAATTTGTGCTGCTGAGGTGCTGGGGGAGGAGGCTCTGGACTCGCAGGCCGAGCTCACTCTCACCGTCCCCCCGTTTGTGTCTGCTCTAAACCCCAATTGTTCTCTCGGCTTCTCTCCCCTTGGTGTGTGTCGTCTGGAATCTGATTTGTAGTGGGTGAGGTAACGTACGTGGAACACTTAATGGACGGAGAAGGCAAATCAAGGGTAAGTGCAAGAGACGAACCTCCCTTTGTCCGCTTGAGTTCTTACATGTACTCTTAGATTTTAATGTGGGATGTTCAGGACTGGGTTGAGAGTTCAAAATGTGTTGTCTTGGGTGGCATTCGAACAAAAATGGACGCCGACTGCGGTTCTGAGTGGAACCAGTTATATAGTAATTCTGGTTTTCGTTTGATTTAGAGGTAGCTTTATTGTACTGCGAGTCTCATTTCGGACTTCAGGTGGTGTTCAGTAACTAAACAAGGATAACATGGCGTCAATGATTTGTTGAGCGACTCTAGTGAGATAACAACAGAAATGGAGCTTGAATGTGTAATTAGAACTGAAGGCCGGTTGTGTATTCTGGTCGTCAATTAATCCTGTCAGCCATTTTGAGTTTGGATGTAATTATGCACTAAATGTAACTGTTTTGCACTAAGTGAACACCACAGAGAAGTATTATATGAATTTATTTATTTTTTTATCAATTTAGTGTGCCTGAATTTTTTTTTTAAAAATGTTTCCTGAGTCAGTTGTCAATGATGTCTTGTAGCTTTTTTCTAATTGTCTCTCTCATTCCCGTGTTATTTGTTTGTTCATCCTGGCTGGTGTGCTGACTGAACAAAGGGTTGTGCGTAAGTATCATTCAGCCCATTGATCATTTCTCATATGTCAGTTCTGCTTTTTCACAACTCTTAACATTTTATTTTATTTATTTATTTTTCTTAAAGTGTGGTTGAGTTCAGAACTGAAGAACTCATGAAAAAGGCTGTAGAGAAAGTCAACAAACATGTCATGAATGGCCGTCCTCTCAAGGTCAAGGAGGTGAGTGCATCTTGTAGATGAATAAAACTTGGAGAATGTAGCTAAAAGGATCTATTTCCAGTCGTCTGGTGACATTCAATTTCTCTGTGCATTTTTATTGTCTATTCTTCAGCCCAACTATAAATAATCCCTCTGTTTCTTTCTCAGGATCCAGATGGAGTGATTGCCCAGCGTGAAGCTAATCGGGCTCATGGGGGGGGTGGTGGTGGCGGCGGACCCCCAGGCATGGGTGGAGGAATGGGAGGTGGCATGGGAGGCGGCATGGGTGGAGGGATGGGGATGGGGATGGGTCCAGGGCCTGGTGCTCCTCCAATGGTCAACATCCCTCCCAGTCTCATGAACAACCCCAACATTCCCAATGAGATCATCCATGGACTCCAGTCTGGAAAAATTGGAAGCACCATTTTTGTGGCTAATGTAAGACTTTGAATGCACTGTGTAACCAAACTTCAAGTTTTGAAACGTGATCCCTGACTATACATATGGCATCTGTCTACACAGCTGGACTACAAGGTTGGCTGGAAGAAGCTCAAAGAGGTGTTTGGAATGGCTGGAGCGGTGGTTCGTGCTGATATCCTGGAGGATAAGGACGGGAAAAGCAGAGGCATGGGAACGGTTACGTTTGAAATGCCCATTGAGGCCGTTCAAGCAGTCTGTATCCTACACAGTAGCTTTTGATATGTGGTACTGCTTGGAATAAGGTTATTTAATGTGCAATATAAAATGTGAAATGCTTAAAGTTTTCCTTAATGGATGTTAGCCATGTTCAATGGACAGCTCCTCTTCAACAGGGTCATGCACGTCAAACTGGTGAGTAATCACATAGGTTTAGCGATACAATCATATTGCCAATGTAAGCTCATTTAAGATCTGCCCCTTCACACACCGGTCATTGTCTTTTCAGGATGAGAAATCCCTTCCCAAAGGTGACTTTGCGCCCCCAGATCGTCCTCCAGCACTTCCTCGTAAGTGATGACTTCATATGCATGTTGCCATCTGAACAGATGTCTATTTTTTTTTTTCTTTTTCTCTAAACCAATTTCCACGATCTCATGCAGGTGGTCTGAGCGGTGTGGGTCTCGGTCTGGGACCCGGCGGTCAACCCATCGATGCTACCCAGCTCAACCGAGGTGGAATGGGCAACATGGGCCCAGGAGGTAAAAGCATGTTGCCTGTTGAACTTTTTGTATTGTTTTTGCTTGTACACACTGACCATCATTCCCCACCCCTCTCCATGAATTAATTTTCTCCATAGGAATGGATGGAATGGGCTTTGGTGGCATGGGTAGAGTGGGAGGTATGTGTTTCTCAGGACATCTCATCAGCCTCTCTTTTTNTTTTTTTTTTTTTTTTTTTTTTTGGCCTGATTTGGACACTTTTATGGATCTGGAAGAAACCTGCAGGGGTATGATTTGTATGCCGTAGTTCAAAGGTGGTCGGTCCATTTGAATGGGTGGTATCCAAACTGCAACTACATACTAACTGAGCAGTAACTCCTGAGCAGAAGAGTACTGAATTATCTTCAGTGTTTTTACATATATATTTTTCAATTAAGTCGCTGCATTTTATCTTAAAGAAATTGTTATAAGTCGCTGCTTATTTTATGTACTAAGAATTGTGAATTCTATAACGTTTTTTTATTTTTATTCGTTGCTTAGTTTATATAGTATGAATTTAATTAAAATGTTATATTTCAGGGATTGATAATTTTGGAGGAGGAGGTATGAACAACATGGATCGTTTTGGACCCTCTGGAATGGGAAGAATGAATGGTAAATGTTATGTATTTTAAATTTTTTAAATCTTGTTTGCTGTTCAGTTTTAAGTTTGAAACTTTATTTTTTTTAAATTTTAATAGCAGATATGGATCGTGGAATTGGTGGTGGCTTTGATAGAGAATTTGGTGGCCGTAATGACATGGGAATGTCCCGTAGCAACTTCGGAGACTCTTTTGACAGAGGAATGGGTTAGTGACGCTTAATCTTTCCTCATTTACATTTTATTAAACGATAAGTTTATTTTATTTTTTTAAATTAGTTTTATATTAAATTGCTTTTTTAATTGATTGCCAGGAAACACCATGGGAATGGATCGCATGAATTCTGGCATGGACCGGCTTGGTGGTGGCATGGACCGCATGGGAGGACTAGACCGAATGGGAATGGATCGCATGGACCGCATGTCTGATCTGGACAGGTTGGGAACTGGCTTTGACAGAATGGGTTCAGGGCTTGACCGGCTAGGGCCCAGTATGGATCGGCTGGGATCAGGCCTTGACCGCATGAGCTCCAGTGTGGACCGCATGGGCCCTGGTGGGTTTGACCGCTTGGGCCCGTCCAGCATGGATCGTATGAGTGGCGGAATGGACTTTGCTTCCCCTATGGGCATGGACAGGATGAACGCGGGCCTCGACCGAATGGGTTCAAACTTCGACCGCATGGGCTCCGGTGGCATGGACCGCTTCCCCTCCTCAGGCCTTGATCGCATGGGTACCAGCATGGATCGTATGGGCTCTGGTGGCGTCGGTGGTCAATTTGACAGACCTGCTGATATGGACCGTGGCAACTTTGGCACTCCTTTCAGTGGGTCTGGACAAGGAGGGCCAGGGGCTGGTGGAGCCAATGCCAGGAAGGGCTGCCAGATTTTTGTCAGAAATGTAAGCTTTTGATCTTGCTTTCCTGNCTTCTTCCAGTCGGCGAACTGTGAATCGAAACTAGGAATCGAAATTTAAACTTTTGAACGATTCCGGGAAAATCGAAAAGCTAGTCCCGGTTCCAATCGATACTCGATACTCGATACCCAAGCCTAATGATCACAAACTGTTATTTCATTGTTTATCCATCAGGATTTTATTGGAAAGCCCAAAGTTGAAATTATTGGCTATATTGGCCCACACAGCCTTTGTAACATCAGCAGACAAGTTTTCAGTTGTAGAGTTAGAATTTGACACAAGACTATAAAAACATTTTCAGATAATGTTTGTGTAATATATACGTATAACCCCCCATTTATAACGTAATTGTCTATTTTTACAGCTGCCCTTTGACTTCACCTGGAAGATGTTGAAGGACACTTTCAATTCATGTGGTGAGACTTTTTTTCTCCGTGTTTAGCAAACCCATCAATTTTCTGCATTGATGTTTCTCATTTCATTAATCGTTAATGAAATAATCATGTATTTTTCTAACAGGCATTGTGCAGTATGCGGACATAAAGATGGAGAACGGTAAATCCAAGGGCTGTGGTGTGGTGCGCTTTGATAGTCCTGAGACTGCAGAGCGAGCCTGTCGTACTATGAACGGCTACCGGCTAAATGGGCGAGAGATTGACGTCAGGATTGACAGAAATGCATAATCGTCATCTTTTGCCTTCCACAATTGATTCCCTCCTCCCCACTCACTATGCTTTCCAAATAATTTGTCAAGTTACATATTTGTATTTGTGCCGAATGGTACACTTTTAGTTTTGCTTATGACTTTTAGAGACCAAATGTTTTTTTTTCTTTATCTCCCCACTTTTTATTGTGATGCTTTCCAAGAAATTGCCTTTGTTAAAGGTTTGCTAATAAATCTCAACTTTGAGAACCTACATAGTGATGTTGTGTGGTCCTTTTTAGTCGTGTTTGGCATTATCTTTGCATTTCTGGTGCGGCTAGTGAAAATTGACTTATAATTTAGGGTCAGGAACATTCCTGCAAAGTGTTGGTACTGGTATGTGTGCACAATTTGTATTGAGATTGTTTGCTGGTCAGTTTCTAAACTTGCCAAGTCTGCAGTTTTTCTGCGGAAAAGCAATTGGACTGGCTTTGTTACGCAACCCTGCTCTGAGGGTACCTGCATTTATGCATTTGGAAGATGCTTTTATTGGAAGAGGAGTTTGAATGTATTACAAAAAAGTATTTACCATTTTTAAAGTGTTTTTACCTTTTTTCTGGTGTATTGCATTAGTCCAATTGGAGTAAATTTGACCCTCACCATAAAGTTGTGCGCACTTCTTTAACAATGCTAAAGGTGCAAATCTTTTAACTAAAGTTGGTACTGAGATAGTCCAGCCGTTTCTCACATTTTCATAATAGTGTTAAGCAATATTAATATGCTAGGGCCTCATTTTAAAATGTTGCATAGAAACCATCCTACACTTGAAATTGTGCGCAGCTGAATGGTTTCAGGTCTCCGCCCTGTAAATGCCCCTTGCTTAATGTCATTAACATAAGAGTACCACTTAACGTCCAAATCCTTTACTTTATCGAATACCTGCAGAGTACTCCAGTATGGAAGCTTGTTTCCACCATTAAATATAAATAAATATAATTGGGACATTTTATCTCACAATTCTGGCTTTTTTTCCCCCTCACAATTGCGAGTTTACATCTCGCAATTCTGATGACTTTTTTCAGAATTGAGAGAAACTCAACTACGAGAAATAGTCAGAATTGTGGAATATAAACAACTCACAATTCAACGAGTTGAGTTGTGAGAAATAAACTCGCAATTCTGAAAAAAAGTCAACCTTGTTTCCACCACTGAATTAAAAAATAGGGATTTTATGCAATTCTGACTTCATAACTTGCAATTACGAGTTTGTTTCATGCAATTCTGAGAATAAGAACAGATATTAACTCACAATTGCAAGAAATGAAGTCCGAAAGAATTGAGATATAAACTCAGAATTGCAGAATATAAACAACTCACAATTCTGACTTAACTCGCAATTGTTATAAATTCAGAGATATAAACAATTCTGAGAAAAAAGTCAGAATTGAGCGATATAAACTCGCAATTATGAGTAAAAAAAAATCTAACAAAAGTTTAAATCATGCAACTCTGACTTTATAACTCAACAACTGCAAGACTGTTGTGCAACCTCTCATACAGCAGCTTTGAGGCATTGTTGTCTTTTGTTAGAAGCAAGAAATGATGAGGCAGCTTCACGCAAGTCAATTGAGAGGGTTGGATTGCCCCCAGTGTGGCCGTGGCCTAAATACACTGTCTCTATAGAAGTGTTTTTATAAACATGAACTTTGGCGTGGTTTTTAGAGTACGCACACTAAGATCAAATCTGTGAGTATGCACATTTTATAAATGAGGCCCCTGGTGTTCTTAAATCAGCAGGACAATGATAACATTTTGTTTATAATGAGTCTACCACTTTAAATGCTCAGAACACAGAAG
This sequence comes from Anabarilius grahami, assembly GCA_003731715.1. Classification (NCBI taxonomy): domain Eukaryota; kingdom Metazoa; phylum Chordata; class Actinopteri; order Cypriniformes; family Xenocyprididae; genus Anabarilius; species Anabarilius grahami. Next base: position 8,595,378 of record RJVU01053127.1, on the reverse strand, counting down.
TGGAGTGATAAGAGCGAAAATTCCCAGTGCTTTTTTGTATAATTCACTTCATGGCGTCAACTTTTATTGTAGTCGCCCAGACAGCAACATAGTGTGGCCCAGATCCGGTCCACATCTGGTACATGTGGATTACACGCTGACCAGATGTGGGCCGGATCTGGGCCGACACTATGTTGCTGCATTATGGTCAAAAGATATAAGCAGTTTTTAAACCTTTCAAATAGTAAAATCAAATAGTAAAATTGATTTACCAAATCAAAACCAAAATTTCATGGTTATATTGAAGTTTTTGTCATCAAATTTGAGATATTTTTTTTCTGTTGAACTTCTGTTTAAAATCTGAATGGTACAAGAAACAATAAATAAAAAAAAATTAAAAAATCAACAAGAAAACTGTGAATAAAGAGTTGTATTTATTTTAAGGGTCTGAACAATGTACACACCGGTCCATTGGTTGTGGTCTTTTTGTAGGATAAATGTCTATGCTGTACATCGATGTAAGTAGACTCACGTTTTGTCATGCTCTTGATATTGAGGGGGGGCACACAGCTTTTTGACCACACACACACACAAACACAGCTCAACTGTTGGAAGAGTAAGCGATTGATACAGTTGTATGTCTGAGACCGTATAGACTTTACAATCCGAACTGTAAAGTTTACACATATGATACAAAGAAAGCCTAGACTTACAAGAAATGGCGCATGTCCTTGACGCTGGAAGAATGGTTGGGTGGGGGTAGACCTAGGATAGGACATCTTTTGTAAAATAAAATACAAAATAAAAGTTCAAATAACATTTAAAATATATTTTATATGTATTTAAAGATCTATATACAAATTTTCTAAGACACTATCATTCGTGAACCAGAAAAAAAGACTGAATCAGTGAATATTTTATAACTACAATAGGATTTAGGTTGGCAAAAAATAATTAAGGCAACCAAAATAAGTGTGCGCTACACTTTACAAATATATTGCTGCAGTAGCCTTTTTATTTTAGATACAACAGCAATATCAATAGCAACTGGCCACTGCACATTATAAGAATCAGTCACACACTTCCATTGTAAAATGATACTCACTTACTCAAACCCACAAACACGCTCAATGCATAGGCACACACACAATTTCTATACATATGGATTTACAATTTAAAATTTTGGAACAAAGATTTCTGATAGTGAAATGATTGTGATATATATGGTAACAAGTTGTTTTACATATTTGGCCTCCCACATATCAAGTTTGGTCCCATCTTCCGGCTTAACATATCTTAATAGCCCTGATGACTTTGGGGGGAATCTGCATATTTAAAACAGATTTAAATTTGGTGTAATTAAAACTTTTATGGATAGTAGAATGTAAAAAAAAAAAAAAATAAAAAATAAAACTTTGAACTATTGCTAGCTGATGAATATATATTAAAATCAGTATTAGAGGACTGCAACAGAAATGGAACACAATATGAACTGTCATTTGGGGTAATTTGCAATACAGATTAATTTCAAATAAAACAAATTAATTTGTATTTTTTCAACAGTTAAGGAACGAAGCTTCTTTCTTTTTTAATGAAGGTCACATAACCTACAGCCCAAAAGAATAATGATAATAATAATTAAAAAATAGCATACAGCCCACTCTTAGGAGTCTTACGTCCCAGAGCTCAAATCGTAGAAGACGCTCAAAGTATGTAAATTAGACAATGAATGAAAAACAAAACAATTAAACAAAATAAAATAATTAAACAAATATATTAATTTTTACTTATAAATACATCTGGACATTGGTATTACTACTCGCTTGGTGTTGTTTGTGGAGTGGGTGATAGAACGATGAAGCTGGAGTTGCGAAAATTCCGACAGTAGCATCCGACCAGTAGAGCTTCCGAACGTGACGAGTCCGAGGAGTCCAAACCTTGTAGCTGCTCCTCTCTCCTGAGGTCTGATTACTGTTGGGACACATTAACAGTGTTTGAATACTGAGGCTTAGGTGTTAATTTAATTAATGCGCAAGGAATAAACGTCAGCTGTCAATATCAAGAATTATAAACCCAGGACGACCATGACACAGCGCGCACTTACTGTTTCACTCTCCTCTTCATCCTCTGGAAGGGTCTTAGACCCTGTGCTGAAGTGCAGAGGAGAATACACCCAGCTTTTGTCTTCTGGAGGCTGCTGGTACACAACCAAGACAGCAGAGGGAGCCAGAAGGGATGGAAACACACAGAGGCAGCCAGTAGGAATATGCAGAGAAAAAGAAAGACAGACAGGAGGACAAGAGTTCCAGAGAGGAATATTAGAAATGCAGTGGCTAGAGATAGATATGGAGGTTCACACATGACATGCAGTGAAAAAATTATTGTATACAGTGGCCACGAATTAACAATTTGTTCCCACTAATATGTTTTACTAATTCATTCCCTTGTTTTAAGTCAATTGTGTGCACATTATAATCATTTGTTCCTTAGTTTTGCTTATTTGTAATAATTTGTTCCCTTAATTTGGTTAAAGGGTAAATTTCTGTCATTAATTACTCATCCTCATGTCGTTCCAAAACCGTATGACCTTTGTTCATCTTCGAAACACAAATTAAGATATTTTGATGAAATCTGAGAGGTTTTTTTTCATCCTCTACTGAAAGCGACGAAATTACCACATTCAATGTCCAGAAAAGTAGTAAAAACTTTAAAATTGTCATTGTGACTACAGTGATTCAAACTTAATGTTATGAAGCGATGAGTGTGCAAAAACAAAACAAAAATAACCACTTTATTCGACAAATTTGCTCTGCCCTGTCATTCTGTTATGCTATTTTCGATGCAGCGCTTCCAGGTTCTACGTCCGGCTCAGTATTGGCCGACACCTGTTCACGTGAGCAGCACGAGGCATGCGTGTGATGCTGACACGGGAGCCGGCCAATAATGAGCCGGCGTTCGGACATAAACACAGAAACGCAGCACTGCGGCAACTGCGTACCAGACAGACAGGAAAGAGGAAAAATTGTTGAATAAAAGTTGTTATTTTTGTTTTGTTTTTGCACACAAAAAGTATTCTCGTCGCTTCATAACATTAAGGTTGAATCACTGTAGTCACGTTGACTATTTTAACAATGTTTTTACTACTTTTCTGGACCTTGAATGTGGTAATTTCGTTGCTTTCAATGGAGGATAAAAAAACCTCAGATTTCATCAAAATTTCTTAATTTGTGTTTCAAAGATGAACGAAGGTCTTACAGGTGTGGATCAACATGAGGGTGAGTAATTAATGACAGAAATTTCATTTTTGGGTGAACTAACCCTTTAAATCAAAACGAGTGAACAACTTAGTTCAACGTGGCCACAATTTACAAAAACGAGGGAAAAAATTAATAAGTCGAAGGAACTAACTATTTATTCGTGGCCATGATTGAACTAAAACGAGAGAACAAATTAATAAATAGTGGCCACAATTTACAAAACCGAGAGAACAAATTCTTAATTCGTGGCCACGATATTTTTTCCACATGTCATGTGCAGCCCCGCAGAAAAACAAGTAAAAGATTTGTTGTTAACATTAATAAGACTGGAGAAGTATTCTTCTATAATGTTTACTATACATTTATCGGAATGTATATTTTTGTAGCCACTGCGCAAAGATGAAAATCTAGACTTAATGAATTAACAACAGCTGTAATCTGGTGAGTCAAAAAAGAGAGAAACTTCGAATGAGAAAGAAGTGAAGTGAAAGAAAAACAGAATCACAAACTATAATATAACCATAACGTTAGGACAATGTAAATACAGCATTTGCAACACGTTTTACTTTAGTACTATATAACACAAGTATTTTCAAACAGAATAATCAATAGAAAATTCTGTAGGGCAGGAATTTTATCCATCAGAATTTGATTGAATAGTGAAAAACTAACATTTATATTATTGGCTATGGCTACTATTATTTTTTTCTCCACCCACATGGCTTTTATTACATCAGCAAACAAGAAAAGTCATTGCAGTTGTAGAGAAGGTTATATTTTGATCAAAGACTACACTGTTAAAAAATGTTTTTCAAAGTTCTAATTCAGTCTGTCTACTTTAAAATTTTAACGTTTAATACTATGTTATTTGAAGTTTCTTTGTAATTAATTGTGAAGTTTTCACAATAAAATGTTTTTACACCATTTTTTTACAGTGTATAAAACATTCTTTAAATCTTTCTAAACATTTATATTAAATCCTGCACAATAGGACCAGGTACATTGACAAAACAGGCACAAAGCTTGTTAATATCACGTTAGCAACTAGTTAACTAATAAAGGAGTGATCCAAAATCATTTTCATGAATCAAATCAATCTTTTTATGTCACCTGATTGTGTTTCCTGTGTCTTGGCTCCAAAACTAGTTTTTGAAGTGGACAATAATGGCAAATTGTACTAACCATACTATGTAAACATTTTCACAACGTTGGAACAACGTACTGTAATCTTTGAGACTGTGACATGACATATATGGTTGTATAAACTGAGCAGATGCAATTGTTTACCTCAAATCTTTTAAAACAATTTCAAACTTATTATGGTGGGCTCATTTGGATAAAAAAGTCTTAAAGGTACAGTAACAAAAACAGCCTGTTTAATTCTAATAGTCAAAGGTTAGGAAAAAAAGTTATAAGTCTAAAAAACAGTGAACTTCAGAGGCTAGCTTGAGCCAATTACTTCTAAAACTACCTCTAAAACTAGTTTCAACTGCATTAAGCTATAAAAACTTACATTGTGCCGCCTTCTTTGTGAGATGGGCTGACAAACACAGACGCTGCCATCAGAGAACTTACAAGAGGCAGAGAAAGAGAGATGGACAGAGACGGCAGACAAATAATGAAAGATGGCAGAATGGTAATGGAAAAAGTCAAGGAGATGGAGTGCAGTTTAGCAGTCGATAAATGAAAGAATTGACAGCTCCATTAATTAAGAGGAAAGAGTGATGGAGCAGCTGGTGCAGGGTGTTAATAGATGAATAATTCAAGAGGTGGCGCTTGTGTGTCTCTAGGGCTCTTTTCAGCATACAACTGAGTTTAAGGGCCTCAATGTGTCTAACAAATTATAATGATCACCATTTCTCAGTTTTCTTGGCTTTATTCAGAAACATCCTCGTGGATGCATCCAGTTGTTTTGTCGTTCATGGGCCAGAATGTGTCTATTGTATTGGTGTTATTCATAATGATATTGCTAGCATTTAGAAATAAACAAAAGGACTCTTCATTTAAATGGGTCTTTTCCATTCATACAGAAACTGAAGATAAAAATAAAGAGCTAAAGGAGCTCCTAACACCTCTGCACACGAACACCCACCCAACCACGTGCCAACAGAGACCCTCTGTGAGATTCTGTCTTCTGTCCCGTATTGGAGACGTTTCCTTTAGTCACCATTAATTTAACAATGGTCACATTAGCACTGTTTACTACTCACAAACTATCTCACAAAGTCTATCAAGAACATGTCGTGGTTATGTTTAACCCCAAAATGAATATAACCCTAACCCATGAAGAAAATATTAGAAAGAATAAAATATTTTCTTAATATCATTGTGACATTATTTCCATGACAATTAAATTCTTATTTAAAAAAACAAACCTCATTTTCATTCTCAATATCATAATGCATGTAGATGTTTTCTGAGATTTTCTGAGCTCTGAACATGATTTTTCTTATTATTAAATAGAAATTAAAAAGATTAAATGAAAAGTACATCAAATAGTATAATATATACATACATACAATTAAAATAATACATTCTTGGTTTTTTTTTTCATAGGGATGCACCGATATGAAAATTTGGCCGATACCGATAACCGATAATTCTTCATATTTGAAAACCGATAACTGATATTTTGGCCGATAAATCAAAATCAAAATTTTTATATAATTTTTGAGAGCCTGATTACAAAAACAAAAGTATCACCATTAAAAGCCATGTTCCAAGCACTTCAACATAAATCAAACATTTACAGTAAAGTATCCTAGTTTGAATTAGTGTATGTTTTAAAAATTTATTTTACACTCCTATGGCAAACTTTCTTTTTCAAAACAAACAAATTGCCTTACAAATAAATAAAATAATGCCTAAATAAGGCATCTAAAATTAAAAAGCATCGCTGTTTGGGTTGCGTGCGTTGAAGCTGAAGAGTTAATGAACACCGGGAAATTGAAGCGCTTTGTTAGTGGGTTAACTTATTAACTCAAACAAACTCATCCTATATAAGATTAATCATATATTTATACAACATAAACGTAATATTACAACTTATATCTGCACAAAATGATGCGAATGCACAAGTGAACTTGAACTAAGATGCGTGCTAATCAGAATGTTTAACTCCTGAATGCACTCTTCCCGGTTACTGGCTGAAAGATGGTAACTAAACCCAAATAATTCACAACATTTTATTAAAATGCTGTTCTCCTCATAATGTTATGTATATGACCAATCATAGTTATTAATGTCGCTTGAGCTGCGTGCGCTGAAGCTAAAGATGATCACCGGTAAGCTCTTAACTACCATGTTAATTCTTAATCAAACGCAACCTATATGAGATAAATCAGATATATACACAAAATGAACATAATATTAAAACTTACAATTGCACAAAACAAAAGGCTGCAAGTGCACAAGCGAACTTATTCATGTCATGAAGGTGTAACTCCGTTGTGGATGTGCTCTTCCTGGCGCTAAAACACGGGCAAACAAAGAATTCACACAATTTTTTTAATAGTATTTTCTTTATAATTTTATGTAGCTTATATGACAGACTAACATGTTGAACTTAACTGTATTTTATTTTTTTTTAAGTGATTCCAATCATATTTCAAGCAATTCCAAACCATCGTGGTGAACAGTGCGCATCTGAAGCGTTTCAGCTGAAGGAAATAATCAATTATTTATCGGCTTTAATATATCGGCCAAATTTTCTTATCGGGTCGATAACGATAACATTAAAAATTATAATATATCGGCCGATACTGATATGGTGGCCAATATATATCGTGCATTCCTAATTTTTCGCATGGCAATAC